>JAZHYW010016359.1:0-20847 GCA_037355805.1 Ixodes ricinus
GCTCCAGCACGGAACAAATGATTGGCATATTCTGTTCTTTAGACTGCTTGCTCTACTGGCAAGCCTGCCCGCCACTGACGTCACGGCACTGAAAAGTGCGGGTATAATGTTGGTTTTTGCATCATTTTCATTTGCCGATTTCACAATAACTGTTATGAATTTCGTGATACTAAATAGCATACAGGAAAGGGTAAAGGCCAGGGAGTCGGAAAATATGGTTAGTTGAGGTAGCTCAAAAAACCGCCGGAGTACCCCTTTAAACCACTCAACCACCATACAATTTTATTTCCAGGTCGTTTATCGAGGTATATGAATTCCATTTGCAGCTGGCGGCTGCAAGAGAGATTGCCTTATTTTCATTTACTTTACTATTCCCACCAAATATGACAGGTGACCAAGAATAGAACCTCATTTGTCGGCCGAGGCACTGTGCTGGCATCAAGGCAAGCTAGCCTGTCTTGCTGGGCTCTGTGGGAGCCAAGGGTGAAAGACGAGGCAGAGGGCTCGCGACAGGCGGTCGGCGCGGAAGTCACAAGCTGGCGCGAGACAGTGCGAGCTGAACGAGGCTGAAGCTGGTACCAGGAACGTCGGAGCCGGGCTGCCTGGCCTGGCCCATGGCGAACCCCGGAGCGGTCCACCAGCGAGGCCTGGAGCAAGACCGGTGGAAACGGCGAGCCCGGGCCATATGACCTGGGTTATGACGGTCCCGGGGTGGTTCCGCAGCGAGACTCTGGCATTGATAGCCCGGGACAGCCAGCCTACGCAGCGCTGGCGTGGGAAAGGCGATCCGCGGGCCTGGACACGGACTCCGACTGTGAGCTCTGATCGACGGGCAACAACAAGAGTTGGCGTGCCTGGACTGCCGGTTCGGGCGACAACAAGGGTCGGCGTCCCTGGACTGCCGGTTCTCGACGACGGGCAACTGAGAGGTACAGTAAACCCATTCGCTGTCTTCTCGTTGCTGTGTGTCACTCCCTGGGTGACGGGCGGAGCGCATACCGATCGGGCGGCGATTATTAGTAGAGGGACCTCCATAAAGAACCCCACAGCTCATATTTTGTTTCATCACCCGTTTAGGATTCTGTTGTCGCTCATCAAAAGAAAAAAAAAAACTGTGACTAAGTTTGACTTGTTCTGGGGTGCAGGTACCCTTGGCAGTAAACTCTGCTAAATGAGGCAAACTATATCTTATACTTTTTTTAGCAAATATGCATTGTTTTAGCAAAATGAGCTACACTATGAGACTAGGTGAAACAGAACGAGCCTATCCACCTGGGTCTGTTTTCATCTCTCGCAGACACTATTTCCTGCTTTTTGTGGTTTGTATCAGACTTTTGTGTCTCTGTCCGGCCAAAGCATCTGTGTTAGACTAAGACTGGGGTCCTTAGGATATGTGCAGGTATTCTTCGCAGCAAATGGCTGCCAATCAGGAACACGAGTTTGTTCTCAGCCACCAAGAGCAAGTATTTTCAAGGTGAGCTTTTGCCCGCCTCTATGAGTTTTGTGTTCCATTCCTCTTGGATGCCATTTCTTATGTGTAGTGGTCTTGCATTAGTATTTTGTTGTCTCTCTTCTGCAAAAACACCCAAGTTTGACTAAAACTGGGTTCTTTCTTATACATGCAGGTCTTGGTGGCAAGCACCAGTCAATCAAGGCCAGAAGTTTGCTCTTTGCCGCTCATGGCAAGTGTTTTCAAGGTGAGTGATTGATGCCTATCTGAGTTGTGTGTTTCATTCCTCACAGACACTCTATTTCCTGTCTTCCTAGTGGTCTTGTGTCGGGCTTTTGTGTCTCTGTCCGGCCAAAGCATCTGTATTAGACTAAGACTGAGTTCTTTCGGATGTGTACAGCAATTCTTGGCAGTAAGTGGCTGCCAATCTGGAACACGAGTTTGTTCTCGGCCACCAAGAGCAAGTATTTTCAAGGCGAGCTATTGCCCGCCTATATGAGTTTCAGCATTTGTCAAGAAGCACAAAATCAAAGCCCGGGGGTCAGCCATTGCAAAAATGTTTACTCAGAAGCACATAGGGAGGAGGCTTTACAAAAGTATCTACCTGCCTCAACAAGTGAAACCGATACTAAAAACGAGGGTTCCATTTGAAAACAAACATCGTCAGCCCGAGTTAACTCGGGGGCAGCACGGAGCAAACAAGCCACGGTACGAGTATGCTTGGTTCAGGCTTTTGTAGGGGTGGTCAATGACTCTTGTTTTCTGAAAAAAAATCTTTTCTAAAAATGTTAATTCCCGAATATTCGGGGATGGGCATTGAGTCGGGATGTTAAGGTAAAAATTTTATCCACATGCCGGGATTCATGTGCCTTGTCCCCCTAGCGAGGGGGACAACGCCTTCAAAATTTTAGGGTCGCAAAGGGGTGCGTCAGTATTGACGTCTCATTTTACATCAGGCCTCTCAATTTAAAATGCACTATAAATGACATGCCTGAGATTCGTTTGGGTGTACTTCCTCTCAGCAAGTATATGGTTCTGTCTCAAAAAAGTCTAATCTGATAATTTTTTTTTATTTTTTTATTTATACATACTGCAGCCCCAGTGGGACTATGGCAGGAGTGGGAGTTATACACAGACGGTCTATACTCCATGTCACTAGTTGCGTGCAGTGCAGGCGAAGGCAACGCCACGCGAAGAGGGAAAGGGCGAGCACTAGGAAGGTGGGACGGGAGAAGAGGGAAATGGTGGGTGAGGGGAGAAAGGGAGAGCACTAGGAACGTTAGAGAGGCGAGGAGGTTTCTCTCCCCTCCCCAGCCTTCCTGGTGCTTGCCGTTTCTCCCCTCGCCTGGCGTTGTCTGCGCCTGCACTGCACGTAACTAGTGACACGGAGTATAGACATCACTATGGACCACTGTCAGCGGCACACAGAAATTCATCTGGTTGTAGTGATCCGGATGTTTCCTGGTAACAAATTCCAGCGTTCAATGGTGTGAGGAAAAAAACTGTATTTAAGCATATCAGTACGAGGATGAAAAGGTAAAATGTTTAATTCGTGGTGGCTCCTAGTTGCAGTTGGCTTGAGAAACTTTATGTAGCTATCTAAAGAGTCAAAATGTGATGAGTTAATCATGAAATGCAAAGACTTTTGGCGCTCAATACCACGACGCTCAGAAAGAAGTCTGAAACCTAACACGGAAAGGTTAGAAGAAGGAGAAAAGTTTCAGTCATACTGACGACAAATAAAACGTACCGATTTCTTTTGAACTGATTCGACTTTATTTATATCGGACTGTTCGTAGGGAAACCAAATAATAGAACCGTATTCGAGGATTGGGCGAATCAAAGTTTTAAAAGTTAAAAGTTTAGTATCTTGGGGTGCCACACGTAAAGTACGCCGCAAGTATCCAAGTCTTTTAAGAGATTTGTTATATGCCGTATCAATGTGCTTAGACCAAGATAAATCTGGCATGAAAAGGAGGCCAACATATTTATATTCAAAAACTCTTTCTAGGCATAACCCGTCAAATGAATAATTAAACACAGAAGGTGATGAACGCCTAGAAAAGGTCATAAAAACGGTTTTACGAAAGTTCAGGTTCATTTGCCAGGTTTTACACCATGTACAAAAATTCACAAGAGAATTGTTAAGAGTTATATGGTCATCGGAGGAGTTTATCACATGATATAGTACGCAGTCGTCAGCGTAAAGTCGTATCTTAGTGGAAGTATAGCGTGGCAAATCATTGATGTATAACAGAAAGAGTAGCGGTCCAAGAACTGATTCTTGTGGAACACCTGATGATACGTCAACTGTACTAGATTTGGATGAGTTAAAGTAGACAAACTGTGACCGACGAGAAAGAAAACTGGATATCCAGTTGACCAGGTGATGATTATTTAGAATTAGGTTAAGCTTGTGTAGAAGTTTAGAATGAGGAACTGTGTCGAAAGCCTTTGACAAATCTATAAATATTGCATCAACTTGATTACCGATATCAAGAGACTGACCAATATCATGAACAAACTCTGTTAGTTGTGTCATAGTACTATAACCGCGTCGAAAACCATGTTGGAAATCGCATAAAATATTGTTAGTTTCGAGAAACTCCATTACGTGCCTGTAGGCTATATGTTGCAATAATTTGCATGAATGTGATGTTATAGAAATTGGTCTGTAGTTTGACAGTGATTGTGAGTTGCCAGATTTGTATACGGGAATGATTTTTGCGAGTTTCCAAGATGAAGGAACTGTGGCCGTTGACTGTGATTTCTGAAAAATAACCGTGAGATACCGACTGCACCAAAGGGAGTACCGGACAATAAATGAATTAGGAATGTCATCAGGACCAGGACTTTTTTTAGTATCTAACTTCAAAATCAGGTTTAGTACCCCGATCGTTCACATCTATGCCGTCAACCACAGACTGCGAAACATGAGTAAAAGGAGGAACTTCGAAATTATCAACTGTAAATACTGACTGAAAGTATGTATTGAACGCTGTAGCAATTGTCAGCGCGTCCATGGTAGTTACGTCGTTAATTATAAACGAGTTTGAAGTCGTGCTACCTGGTAAAATAGATTTCCAGAATTTTCGAGGGTTGCTTTTTATTAAGTTTTGCAATGTAACTCGGAAATAGAAGTCTTTCGCAGAATTAGTCTTAATCAGTTTGGTTGTTGACCGCACCTCAGGTCTCCACCAACGATTCATCAGGACGAGACCCAACCGGGACACTAGGGAGGAGCGGCTTAAGCAAGGGAGGCAACATATACGACAGCTTCTTGCGGACAAGAAACGAAAATAGATAGATGGTGGGTGTTTCATTTGCTATGCTTTTTGGCATGCACATTCTGTTTGTTATGTTTCAAGATTCCTGCAGAGTTCAATTTCAACTATTGTAAAATACCGAGCATGCGCCCAGATCGCAGAAGCGTCTACCCCCTGTTTTCGGAACAATCTGCAAATAAGCAAAGGGCATACCAGACACCCATCCACCTGTTTTCAGCCATGCCCAAAATATTAAAAGAACACATCAAGCGCCCAGGTGCCGCGGCGTCCTTGCCATATATAGTGACGGTCGCGGAGCCGACAGATCTGTGCCTGGCACAAGCCATGGCATGGCCTTTGGGAACCAGGGAATCGAGATTAGAGATGTAGCACAGAAATTGGAGGCAAGCGGCGAAGGTGAGCAGAGTTAACGGAAAACAAGGATGAAGGGGGTTCCGTCGTATGAGGCATCTATGTCCCGTGCATGTAATTTTGAGTGTGCTGTAGGCGGCTACTCGAAAAAATTGCTACTTGTGCGTAACTAATCACAAATCTCTCTTGCAGTTTCCACGGCCCAAAAGCAACCAGGCGCCAGTTCGTTCTCGTTCAAAGGTGAGGATTCCAGATTTTCTAGTTTGCTCTGAAGCAGCAATACTGAAGCCAGACAAGCTGTAGGGCAGATTTAATTGACGGAGCTCAGAACGACTGGGGACGCTTTCATTGAAGCTTGTTTTGCTGCAATACACGTGGACAACACATTTGTCGATGTGTGTCCAGTTTTATCGCAAGAGGCATATTATGTCACGCGCATGTAATTTTGAATTTATGCAGCTTAGTGTGCTGTAAGTGGCTACCAGTGATGTGATTGCTGTGCCAATTGCGCCAAACTGCGCCAAGGGGCTAACCCTGCTACGTCCTGCTACATTTCGCCAAAATATGGGTAATCTGCGCCGAGCCTGCTCCAAACAACCAATTTAGGTCGCCTTTCAAAACCGAAACTAAACTGAGTACTGTAATTGAGCAGGTGTGTGATATGTGGCGCAAGCGGCCACCTGACAAAGTACCATGCATCAATTGTCCACCCGGTCTTGCATGGTTTTCCCGGCATCATGCGTTTCGCGCTCGTCTTGTGGGTCTCGTCTCTTTTATATTTTCAGCAATAGACACGGATGTGTGCAGACGCTCCGATGCTAGTGTGCCGGGTACCAGCTATGCCGTCATGCTGTGAAACGAAACCATGTTTTTGCGCGGCAGGAGTTACTTTATGAGCTGAAGCAACGGCCGTGGGAAAACTATATTCGGTCAGTGCCTTTCAGTGACCGTGGTCGTGCGACGTCGAATGTTGCCGTTCTCACATCACTGCAGATATGGTACTTTCTAAGATGAAACTAAGTACCACCGCATGTTCATTAACATTCCTGTTCTTGTTTAAATGATACGTTACTACAAAAATCCAGCTTTAATTCAAAAACTGCTCTGTCAAAGTATTGTTTATCTAGATTCCTCTCGGTGGGCCTTCTTTTGAGAGGGACCTCGGTACGTGAAAAATCTGCTGTGAAAGAAAGTTGGTGAAAAGAAGTGAGCTAAAGCAAAGAAGGCAATGTCTGCAAGCTGAACTCGCACAGCACGCTTGCTTGTCTCGAGTTCAGTCGTTGCACAAAGTGCTCCAAGAACATTTTTAGGCTGGCTCGCTATGTCTTTCATCGATACACTCAGGTTCTTTATTTTTTGTGTGTTTAGCTTGTACCTTGTTTGCCGGCCTGGCAAGCACGCGCCACTGGACTGTTTTTGTCGCATGCTCGAAAGTTACGTTTTGTGTACAATTTTGGGGATAAGGTAGCGATGGAGCTGAGGAGCGTGGTTTCAGTTTCGATCGGACAGCCGTTGTCTGCGCTCGCGTGACGAAGCATGCCCAACAGCAAGTCTGCCGAAGTTGGCCTCACGTATATGCGAACATGATTGCGTTACTGAGGCACTAGCTGGGATGCTTGCAACTCATTGTTTTACGTTTGCTTACTTTTGACGAAAATCTGGCGCGTCAGGAACCAGTAAAACGGTGGCAAGCGGTTTTTCGAAATTGCTTGGCAATGCCTACAGCACTGTACACTTGTGGGATGTCTGAGCAGTAAAAACAGAAGCAGCGAGTTCCGTCACAACACGTCACATCAGAACACAACACAAAGTGCCCTTTGTTTGTACAGCCCTTAAAACAAATATTTTTATTTTCCTAAGAATATCTGCTCCAAAATCCACTTTTTCTGCTCCAAAACACTGTCTTGGCTGCTCCAAAAGCCGCTTTTGCTGCTCCAAAACACTGTTTTGGTTGCTCCGAAACGTGCGCCAAAATGGCTTAGGCCAATCACATCACTGGGCTACTCAACGAAATTGCTACTTGGACGCAACTAATCACAAATCTTTCTTGCAGTTTCCATGGCCCACGAGGCAGCTGGTGCGAGTTCATTCTCCTTCAAAGGTGAGGATTATAGATTTTCTAGATTGCTCTGAAGCAGCAATACTGAAGCCAGACAAGCGGTACGGCATATTTAATTGACGGAGCTCAGAACGACTGGGGAAGCTTTCACTGAAGCTTCTTTTGCTGCAATACACCACTTGTCTGGCTTCAGTGTTTCTGTAGGCGACAAAACATGTGCAGTGATGTGATTGCTGTGCCGATTGCGCCAAGGGGCTAACCCTGCTACTTCCCGCTACATTTCGCCAATATATGGGTAATCAGCGCCAAAGGAATAATTTGAGTCGCCTTTCAATACCGAAACTAAACTGAGTACTGTAATTGAGCAGGCGTGTGTTATGTGGCGCAAGCGGCCGCTTGACACAAAGTACCGTGCATCAATTGTCCACCCGGTCTTGCATGGTTTTCTTGGCGTCTCGCGTTTCGCGCTCTCGTCTTGTGGGTCTCGTCTCTTTTTTTATATTTTCAGCGATAGACGCGGATGTCTGCAGACGCTCCGACGCTATAGCGTGCCGGGTACCAGCCGTGCCATCATGCTGTGAAACGAAACCACGTTTTTGCGTGGCAGGAGTTACTTTGTGAGCTGAAGCAACGGCCGTGGGAAAACTATATTTGGTCACTGCCTTTCAGTCACCGTGGTGGGCGCGATGTCGAATGTTGCCGTCTCCACATCACTGCAGATTTGGTACTTTCTAAAATGAAACTAAGTACCGCCGCATGTTCATCAACATTCCTGTTCTTGTTTAAATCATACGTTACTACAAAAATTCATTATTAATTTAAAGACTGCTCTGTCAAAGTATTAATTGTCTAGATTCCTCTCGGTGGGCCTTCTTTTGAGAGGGACCTCGGTACGTAAAAAATCTACCGTGAAAGAAAGTTGGTGAAGAGAAGTGAGCTAAAGCAAAGAAGGCAATGTCTGCACGCTGAACACGCACAGCGTGCCTGTTTGTCTCGAGTTCAGTCGTTGCACAAAGCGCTCCAAGAACGTTTTGAGGCTGGCTCGCAATGTCGTGCATCGATTACTCGGGTTCTTTTTTTTGTGTGTTTAGCTTGTACCTTGTTTGCCGGCCTGGCAAGCACACTCCGCTGGACTGTTTTTGTCACGTGCTCGAAAGTTACATTTTGTGTACAATTTTGGGGATAAGTTAGTGACGGAGCTGTAGGGGCATGGTTTTGGTTTCGATCGGACAGCCGTTGTCTGCGCCCGCGCGACGAAGCATGCCCAACAACAAGCCTGCCGAAGTTGTCGTCACGTGCATGCGAACATGATTGCGTGACTAAGGCACCAGCTGGGACGCTTGCAATTCATTGTTTTACGTTTGCTTACCTTTGACAAAAATCTGGCACGTCGGGAACCAGTAAAACGCTGGCCAGTGGTTTTTCGAAATTGCTTAGGAATGCCTACAGCACTACACTTGAGGGATGTCTGAGCAGGAAAACAGAAGCAGCCAGTTCCGTCACAACATGTCACATTAGAACACAACACAAAGTGCCCTTCGTTTGTACAGCGCTTGAAACAAATGTTTTTATTTTCCTTAGAATATCGACTCTAAAATCCACTTTTGCTGCTCCGAAACACTGTCTTGGCTGCTCCAAAAGCCGCTTTTGCTGCTCCAAAACACTGTTTTGGTTGCTCCAAAGGCCACATTTGCTGCTCCAAAACACTATTTTGGTTGCTCGGAAAGGTGCGCCAAAATGGCTTAGGCCAATCACATCACTGCATGTGCCCAGTTTGGTCACGAGAGGCATATTATGTCACGCACATTTAATTTTGAATTCATCCGGCTTAGTGTGCTGTAGGTGGCTGGTCAAAGAGATTGGTACTTGGACGCAACTAATCGCAAATCTTTCTGGCAGTTTCCACGGCCTAAGAGCCAGCAGGTGCCAGTTTGTTTTTCCTCAAAGGTGAGAACTCCAGATTCCCGAAGCAGCAATACTGAAGCCAGACGAGCTATAGGGCATTTTAAACTGACTGAGCTCAGAACGACTGGGGGCTCCTGCATTGAAGCTTATTTTTCTGTAATACATGCGGGCGACATTGACGTGTGCCCAGTTATATCGCAAAAGGATATCTATGTCCCGTGCATGTAATTTTGAATCTTTCCGACTTAGTGTACTTTACGTGGCTACTCAAAGTAACTGCTACTTGGAAGCAACTAATCGCAAATCTCTCTTTCAGTTTCCACGGCCTACAAGCAAGCAAGCACCAGTTTGTTTTTCCTCGAAGGTGAGCATTACAGATACTCTAGTTTGGTGCAAAGCAGGAATAGTGAAGCCAGACGAGCGGATACGTATATTTAATTGACCGTGCTTAGAATGACCCGTGGCAATGGCATTGAAGCTTATTTTTCCGCAATCAACGCAGACATAATTTTGCATCTATCCGGCTTAGTGAAGGATTGCTACTTGTTGCGAACTAAACACAAATTTTTATTTTGCAGTTTCTATATGGCTGCAGCTAGCAGGTGCTGTTTTCATTAAAAGGTGAGGATTTCACATTCTGTTTTCAAACATCAAGTTTTTGAATGAGGGTCCTAAACAATTAACTTTCTTTTGCAGTAAATGCCAGAACCTCCAGTTCAGGAATGTGTTAAATATATTTGGTATGGATAAGCCCAGTGTTTTGCTTCTTTATTCATAATTTGACAACAGCAACATTTTTTATTTTATCACTCAGAAATACACACAAGGAGGGACTGCGTTGCAAAGAAATGTCGTGCTGAATGAGATATTCCAACTCGTATATAGAGTTTTATTGGTAGCCGATATAATATGTTGGATTCCAATATCCATAATATGCTAAGTACACTGGAATCACAACCCTTATTAGATCCCCATACGACGCATGGGGATCCAATAAGGGTTCATACGGTATTGGATTCCAGTGTTTTTAGCGTATTATGGATATTGGAATCCCATAACTAAACCCTTATTGTAATACAACACAATAAATGTAATGTTTTCCAATATCCATAATACGCTGTTTATATTGGGGTTTTCAATAGAGTACCGCAAATATGCGCAAGGCAAAATTTTCTCCACCACAAGTGCAAGCGAAAATAACCACTCGACCTTTCTCAAAATAACCTCATACCAGCTCCCAACTGACGCGCCCTCGACACGGTGCATTTTTAATTTCCCGCTAAAACAAGCTATAAAATCGCGAATGATAAGGGGGAAAAGTCTTGGAGGCGGACGTCATGCGTAAGTTAGTGCGGGGTATTTTTAAGTACTGTGCCACAATTTCCGAAAATATATCGTTATTTGGCAATCACCTGTTACAAAATAGGTATGGATGTCCTATGTCACGTACTATTGTCATTCTGTTACCCCTATGTCCATCTTATGGATTCTTGTAAATGATTCATTAACCATTTATGGATTGCTGGTTTGCCATAGAACGGCATTAACAACGATTTAAAGATTTCCCGATAAAAAAATGTTTTCATTCCGTCCTATTTACATGCCATGGCGCTGGTGAGTCTATTGGCAACTCTAAGAATAGCGGGTCTATAATGTCAGCTATAAATTAGTAGATTAATGAAAAAGTGCAGGATAGATGTTTCTGTTAGGAGTAGGGAGATGTCTTATTTAAAAAAAGTATTTAATTAAGCGCTGGGCATCAATATGTTACAATGATGTCTAGAGATATGCCTGACTTCAGGGCATAATAAATGTGGAGGTGGAAGTGTTTAGAATGTTCCGAAATAATTCTTACCTGTTGTTATCTCATTCTGTTATATGTTATCTTATTCTAAATACGATAACAACGCCACCTTTACAAACGAGTTGAAACGTGGAAGTTGCTTTGTATGGCTAATGCTATAGTAGGTTACAAGTCAAGAAGGTCGCGGCAAACGTCCCTCAAAGGGAATCATATATCCCTCCGCCAACTCCGCATCCAATAGCGTCCCTTCGTTTCCGTGACGTCGCGGCCAACGCGCTAGGAGGGTCTTGCTTTTCTGTACATATTTGCTTTATCTTTCGACTTTGACTTGGCGTTGTGGAAGCCACGAAAGGGAGATTAGAGTCATCCCCTCCGATGGAAACAAGGATCGACTTTCGGGGATTAGCTTCCCTCTCCTGATTGATACAAAGCGCTGCTTGGTTCCCTCTCCGATGAATACAAAGGTCGCTTTCTTAACTAAGTGGGGGTCGGAGACAAGTTGGCACCACTCTGTGGCCCATTATCTATCCATTGAAGCGGAACAAGGGCGTTTCCAGTGAACCCTTCTTTCGACTGCGGAGGGGCTTCGAAACCGGCGCACCACGCTTGCGGGAGGAGCTTATCCTACCTTAACTTGAAACCGACTATAGTCATCGAATGTTCCCATAGAACCAAAACATTCTAGGCTGGAGGTGCCAAGATGGCGCCTGAATCTCTTTTTTTACTGTGGTCAACATAAGCTTTTTAGAAAGCTTCTGTTTGCGCCAAAACAACCGGAAATAGCTTTCTTTTTTTGTTGGAACTTTTTTTTTAAATTAGTACGAAAAGACTGACGCGTGATGTTCTCTGAAATTTTTAGCTTGCAAGGTTTTGCCGCAAAATTATTAGTGCTTTTATACGACACTGTCTCACCGGTTGTTGAAGGTAGCGCGTATAACCTCGACGCGTGCTTACTCTGGTAGTAATTCGCGGCGCGGTTAGCTGGAAGTTGGTGCTTAGCACCCTGCAACCCTTCCAACGTATATGTAACGGCGTCAAAATGGCCGATAAAAGCCAAAATCGAACAGTCACAGCAGCTATAAAATGCGATACTTCCCAACTAATTCATACAACCATGCGAGTTCGCGAATGGTCGCTGCGGGAGAAATTGCGGCTTTGCGATTTCTATTAGTTTAGTTCTCGAGCACGAATCTGTGCCACGTTTTACGAGCTGGCTCGACGGCAGCTTCCAACTGAGTTGTCCTACTAACGTTGGTCTCTGCGAACCTCAGGGTATATACCCCCTGCAGTGCAGACTAAGTGGCTTCTCTACAGACTATCGTAGGGACTCCATACAGACCTTGTATGGCTTCACTGCCGGACCCGTAAGGACCCTGTCGACACCGTCACCCGTATCGCCACAAAATGCAGTACAGGCAATAAAAGATCTGGCGCGTAGTTCCAAGTTAACCGATGAGCGTAGGGGTAGAATTTAGCGTGAACCCCAACTTAAGCCGTCGTGCGACGCGATACAATTACTTTTTGAAATAAAACGAGTTGTCTTTACCATTTTCATAAACCCGCGGAGAGCGGAGTGTGTCACGCGCGCATTGTTCGCGCGATTCGATTCGTCATGCTTGGTTGCGGAATGTTTTTGGGCGGTTTCAAATATGCGCTGCATGCCCGACGCGCTCATGGGTCTATCAGGCGTAAGAACGGTGGAGACTTACATTGTTTATGGGACCCGGGACATCGTGGGAACCCGTGTGGTCTCACGACGTCATGGGTCTGAATCAATGTTGGACATTCGGAAGCCAGCTGCGCAGTGGTGATCGGTCGCCTGCCTGCGCGAGGCTCCCTCGAGTTACAGCTCAGTCGAGCCGCTTGCCTTCCCTTTCGCCTCCTCCTGGTGGCGCCGCGGAAAAGGCGTCAGCTTCTGCAGATCGCACTCCGATTCTCCTTCCTGCGCCGCCTTGTAGATCTTGTTAAAGGGGCGATGCAGCAATTTTTGTACTTTCCGCTAATACCGCTTAAAACGGATCCCTGACGTTAATGACCTATGAAACACGCGTTCGTTTTTCACCCCACGCAATAGAAGTCCCAGAAAAAACTTAAGAAAAACGAGCAGCGTTCACCCCCTCAACTCGCAGCCAGAACAAGCGGCCACGTGATCTGGAGCGGATTATATGCCGCCAATGTTGCTCATAGCCACGCGCTGGGGTTGGCAAAGCACAGGACACGCGCTGAGTTCCAGGCATTGTTATGGCTCGGCTATTGTCGTCGTTGCAGCGATTGGACACGGGCCACTACCCGAATGCTTCTCGAGCTGGTAATTATCACGAGCCCAAATCGAGTGCCCACGCAATGCTCGGGTCCAATCTATGAACCGCATTCAAATATCGTCATATGGGTGTACTGCGATCCCACGTTACGTCATCAAATTTTGCAAAGGAGAGATTGAATGAAAATGATCGATTTTGTCCTTGAAATTACACCGCAACAAAGGAGTTTCTTGGCCAGTGGCGTTGCGTGTGAGTATCCTTGAGTCCCAGGTGTGCCAGTAAGCTCGTGTAAAGAGAAAAACATTCCAATTGAGTATCGTTGCACCGCTCCTTTAATAACGATTAAGTGCGATTAATTATGACTAAATATGTTTCTGCGTTTATGCGTATGCATTTGCTCGGCATGCTATGGGCTATGCATGTTTTGTTGTTTTTTTGCTTTAACCTGCGTGTAGTGGCTTCCGGTCCCACTGAAGCGTAACGCTTTTCACCTGAAATTCAGTCAATAAACAAAGTCTGCGTTTAGGTCAAAATTCAGATCCGACAAGAACGACAGTTGTCCCGCATCCTGCGTGAATTTCTCGTCTTCGACGGACGCCGTCTGACGATTTGAACATGCACGCGCAGTCAAAGCACGGGGGAAGGTAACGAGCGCGTGCAGAGTCGCGGCATCAAAACAAACAAATGTTCCAGCGGTTTTATTTTTTTGTAAGCTCGCCAGTGAGTATAATAGAATAGACCTTTTTTGCTAAATTACCCAAGAATCAAGCGAGAATGATGGGAATCGATGGACCTAAATTCCCATGCTGACAGGGAGCATGCTCCGAGAGTAGTACACGCGCTCCACGTGCTGGCCTCAGCAGTAGTAAGCTTTTCTAAAGCAAATGTCCAAAAACAAATGGCATTTGCACGCGGGCTTGCTTTCAACGCTTTAGTTTGGTGTTTTACTGCGAATCTTTTATACGCAGCCACAAGGCGAGCGCGTGTGGCGCGTGTCCCATCGGTTCCCATCATTCTCCTTGATGCTTGGGTAATTTGTTAGGTCTATTGGCCGGCGGCGTGGATGCTGCCCCGTGAGATAGTAGAATAAATCGTGTCATTGTACCCGTCCAGTCGTGACGAGTGAGGACTACGCTCATACGGCACACAGGTGGTGACGTAATTTTATGCGCATACGCCGTGCACTCTCTGTCAGTGACTATATATGGTCGTGGACAGTTTAAGAAACACAGGGCGTGACCCTATATCTTCAGGTTCCTTTCATTCTCTGTTCCGGCGTTCTTATCAGCTAATGCAGCAATCTTATTGATCTCGGAGCGATAATCAGATGCTTAAAACTCGCCAAGTTCTCCGTTTTCTTAAGGTGTCCATGACTATCGACAAACACACGCGCGTGCGCAGAAACCAGATTTTGCCTGAGGCGAAGCATCTGCGCACGCGCAGCGCCGACAGCAGCGCCACCACACTGGCGTGACGTCAGACAGTCGAGTTGGTCTATAGAATCAGAGACGGCTGTCTAAACGTTCACATGCCTCTCTGATCGTTCGCGGAGTTT
This sequence comes from Ixodes ricinus, assembly GCA_037355805.1. Lineage (NCBI taxonomy): Eukaryota > Metazoa > Arthropoda > Arachnida > Ixodida > Ixodidae > Ixodes > Ixodes ricinus. Next base: position 14,673 of record JAZHYW010016359.1, read on the forward strand.
CTTCTCTACAGGAATCATGTACCCGGTTCCCGATCGTGCTGCCCCTCTTCCGGGCTCTCGAGTTATACGAGCGCAAACAGTTAAACGTGACACATCATTATTTTGGCACGTGAGGGATGGTCTGTGACATCTGCAGCACATGACGTCGGACAGAGATCCGGGTGTTGTTTCGACAGCTGCCGGCATGAGGAAACTGTCCAATGTTGGAATGAGGAAAAGCGGAAATGTAAACAAAGGAAAAGAAAATAGGAGCACGTGAGACGGAGCTTAAACGTACGCTGTAAGCCTTAGTTTAAACAAACACGCGGAACAGAAATCTATCAATTTTAATGTGAAATGTAATAATGCGTACATGGATAAACATGAAGAGGAAGGAAAAATAAATAATGTATATCAAAAACTTATGTTATTTGGAAAGCTTGGCCGTTTTTATATATGACAGAGCGAGCGTTTTCAAATGAATTTACGAGCTTGATGGAGGTGGTATATGGCCCAGTTCAGACGCGGAATTGTTTCCCAGCATCTCCCCGTTGCAACACCATGCAGAACACGGCACCCGCGTTCACACGCAGACGCAGCTACCACTGAAGTTTGAATTGCTGCGTTTGTAATCATTAAACTTTTATATATACACACACACACACACACACACACACACACACACACACACACACACACACACATATACACACATACATATATATATATATATATATATATATATATATATATATATATATATATATATATACTTTTTTAAATTATACAAATGCCGCAGAGCAATCCTTGCATTTCCCGCCGCTGTTGCTGCATAAGACTCCCCATAAAAAGGAGTACTGTGAGCCCCCGATTTAGGGGGTTCATATGATTTTTAAGAGGTTACATATGCGGCATCATTCGACTCTCCTCAGGGGAGTACCCATATGCACCCTCTTTCTTTGGACGAGTGCGGAAAGAAAAGGAACAAGGTTTCTTATCGGGAATGAGCAAGGAAACAACCTGGTAAGAAAATACGCAAATTGTTATAACCATCCTGCCCTGTTCGGCTCCCGACTGTACATTAAATTTAACCTTCGGTCTAGCGCTTCAACCGCTATTGCACCCTGCCAGATGCCCACCATTTTAAAAAACCGCCCAGAAGGACGGGCAGTGCGACGCTGTTGCCTTGGGGGTAATATCTTACTTATTCCAGCGTATATATACTGTATATCAGTCCCAAGTCCACTTCATGATGATCTACCAACGTTGGTCTGCAGCCAGGACTTGCACAAGCAGTAGCAGACGACCCTTCTCCAACATCTGCGACACAGCTGCCGCACCGGCTGTTTCATCGATTCCGCCACATCTGAAGCTGCAACCATCATCATTTGACAAAATGGGCACAGGATCAGCCTACGTGACCAAGGTAGAGTTTTACGGAAGCGTCAAACGCTGGAGCGAAAGGCAAAAAAAACCCGCACACTCGCAGTCAACCTCAGTAGTCAAGTCTTACAGGTCCTCCACCATACACAGCCACGTGGCTTGTGCACTTTGCTGGTTTAGGCGTTAGAGCAACGCATCGGTGATGAGCCTCAGTGTCACCTACGAAGCCTATAGTTGCGTCATCGACGACAGGCTTTCAGTGAAACGTAATTCAAGCTGGCTGACGACGTCGAGTGTCTTACGCGCTTGTCGTTGTTCGGGTAATTTGTAGACACCGCAGATGTCGCCATCACTTCTGCGTTCATATTTAAGAAACGTGAAAATCTGGCCACACATCATGTCATAGCCGGTGACTCTGCGGTGCGCCCATTCGGCAATCATCTCGCAGGGTACAACTGCCTATATGGCACACACACGCAATGCCTTGGACAAGAAAGGCTCGCTCAAAATGTCACGGAGTCAGTCTGTGGAACTTGCTCTTTGTTAAGCACCCTGGTAAGTAAAAGGATAGATCGACACGACTTTTCTAGACTACAAAGAACTGAATGACGTGACCAAGGAGGATTTCTTTAAGTTGTCACGAATAAATAACATTCTATACCTGTTTTCACCTCAAGAACCATAGTAAAACAAGTCCGGCTCCTCGCGGAGCATTACTAATTTCCCTCTTTATGTGGATAATTAAGATATATGTAGGTGCATTTCAGATTAGATAAATGTTATCTTATCAAGAGGTACACGTTCCAAACGCCAAAAGCATCGCTTTTTCCTCCGAGGACCAAATCTCGAAAGAACTACTTCGCGCAGCGTATGAACAATGCGCAAAACTTGTTTTTTTTTTCTTGAGGTGAAAACGGGTATAGACATATTCGCGTGACTTGATTCTCCTTAAAAACGGCTACTGGCAGGTCCAATGCATTAACTTGAGCGCGAATAAACAGTTTTCAACACAGGCAATGCGTGCCATCAATTCACCGTAACGTTTCAATATGTGATAAAAAAAAAAGCCTCTCTATTTGTTTTGTCTCGCGTGAGTTGAAACGTGGTGGCGCCAGTCTGCAAATAGCCCTCGAACACTTCCGATTCCCAACAAAACGGCGAATCCGGACGCAGCCGACGCTACGAGCTGATGGTACTAAATAAGACAGCGTCAAAAGCGTCAATATCATGATGTTCGTCCTGTTTCTGTAGATGTTCTATTATCACTGAACCAGTCATAAACAGAAGAGGCCCGGTGAAATGCGATTTCGACGCTGCTTAATGGGTCCCATTAGCTCGTAGCTTTGGCTGCGTCTGGACTTACCCGGAAACGAAGTATATGCGACAAGTCACTAATGATTGTACTCATTCCAAATAACTTCAGCAATTTGCCTGTCTTTTCCCCACGAAAAACGTTCCACTTTACAAAAAAAGAAGTCAACGCCCACGCCCTTTTTCTTAGCGTCAGAAAACGCTGTCGCCAAAACAAAACAAAGGAGAACGCCTTTACCGACAATTTATCAATAAAACGTAACGCAAAAGTAACGTGCGTTACTTTTAAACCGCAGCTCTTAGGCGCCCGTTTCCGGCTTGAGCGGCGTCTACGTAACCGCGCGGTGCATTATGGGAAATTTCCATAATGCACCGCGCGACCCCCTTCCCGGGGTCACGTGACCTCGGGGGGGAGGAGGGGGGTCACGTGACACCCTCCCCCCAAGTCACGTGACCCCCGAGGAGATTAAAGAATGAGGGGAGGAGGAGAAGGAGGAGGAGGAGGGAGGTATACCCACCCCTGAGTATCCTTCCCTCCTCCTCCTCAAGAGCTGCGCTCCCATTCGGTGTTACAGGGAGTTGTAAACGGCTTTCACTTTTTATTAGCAACATAAAGATATCCAGTTCAACAAAATAGAAAACATCAGGAGGGAAAGAATAGCCGAAAAGAAAACATGATTTGACCGGTCAATAGAACCACTAAAAACGGGCAAGGCATGTACATATGTACGAAAGACAAAGATCAAGTAAGACAACACTGAGTAGGCTCTCCGTCGCCTTCCATCGTGTTTTTCTCCTTCTCCCGGGCAGAAGATAGCTCATCGTGTTTATTTGTTTTTGTCTTTTACACCGTTTCAACCCTTTCCAACTTCTTCGACGTCTCGCGCCACCTGCACAGACATCAAACGCGGGTCCGTACACCCTCGATTCGCGGGTTCACAACTCGCGTAACAGACGATGTAGCCTCGCGCGAGGGGATCAAATTCTCGTTGTCTTTGATGTGCGCTGTTATATTATAGCACGCTCTTCAGGCGTGGCTGAAAAGCGCTCGGCGCGAGGCTAAAAGCATCGTCTTCGAGGGTACGGGCAATACGTCTTTTGGTTTACTTGTCTGGGCATGGTGGTCGAGTCCACTCCTCACCTTACAGTCAACCAGTGTTGTAGGCGTTACCGAAAAAAGTAACTAAATACGTTACTCGTTACTTGCAAATAAAAGTAACGCGTTACCGACCTACGTTACCTGAAAATAAAAGGAACGCGTTACTGTTGCTGTTACTGATAAAAAGTAACGCACGTTACTGTTGCGTTACTTTTTATTCACGAACGAAAACATTTGCTGTTTCGACGTTTGATATGTGCGTAAGTGCCATAGCTAAAATATGTCCATGCGGAAACTTAATTACCCTCTCTTTTTTAGGGGTTTCACCCGAATAGTTACAAGAAAAACGCGGAAGTATATATGAAGCTGATTTATAACATGTTCGGCCTCCCTCATTAGCATAGAAATTAAGACCAGCCGAGATTGAAACTTCGAATATATTTTATTCACAACATGTCGAAGTACAGATAGTTGCTGTGAACAAGTTCCTCTGTTACCCGAAGCACACTCCGCTGTTGTACTTCAGCAACAGCTGAATTTCGAAGTTGGCATCTGACATTCTACCTCGCTTCTTGGTAAACACGTCCGCGCCTACGCTAAATAGGCGTTCAACGGATGCACTCGATGTGGAGGACAGCGGCATTTTTTGACTAAGGAATTTATGACTGGGCACTTAAAAACACACAAAAACATTAAAATTTAATTTTTTTTAAGTTTTAGGAAGTAAAGTATTGTAACGTAATTTCGTTACACGTTACTCAAAATAAGTAACGTAAGTACGCTACCCTTACTTCTTTGGAAAAGTAACGAGTACGTTACCTCGTTACCAAAAAGTGACGCGTTACCGGTAACGCCGTTACTTGTAACGCGTTACCGCCAACATTGCAGTCAACTGTCAACATAAAGGGGGGGGCGGGGTCGGCCATCTAGAGTGCTGACAGTGACAAAGAACGCGTAAAAGTGGTGTGATCACCTATTGTTTTGTGAGATCAATGGCCACCACTTCTTTCGCTCTCTATGCCCCCCTCCCCTGGCCTCCACGAATATTGGTATGAAGGTGAGAACCGATGAACGATCGATAAGCCGTAACCACCACTTTTTCTCTGACTGGTCGAGTTTTCGGTCATGGAATGTGCGTCGTCTCCACTGCCATCTCTTAATAAGATGTTCAAACTTCAGTTCGTTAAGGAGAACGGAAACCTAGAGCTTCAGTGGATAGTTTTGCTTGCCAAAAAACACACACATTGTCATCAGCAAGAACAACAAAGTCTAATCTACGGAAATACATCAAGGTAAGCTGGGACACCTGCCTTTTGCATTGGCTCTAGCCTATACATTGTAACGTTAGAAACAATTTTTTTTTTCTTGTGAAAAACAGGTGAAACACCCGAGTCAAAAGGGAGCTTTCATAGATCGCTTCTTTAGCTTAGAATCTCGTAGCGGAGGTAGACGCTGCTACTGAGCATGCGCACCGCTTACGGCGTCCCGGAAATGATTCCAGGGATCATTTCCGGAGGCCGTAAGCTAGTGGGATGGCGGGGTGTGGTTGCAGCTTTCGGTGCCTTGTCAGCTTACAGGTGAACGGAGTGCACCTACACTCTTTCTCTTGAATACAATATTTTATTTTTACAAGGACTACCATAATACGGGCATCTAAGAAATAAAAAGTAGTGTTGCGGAAAATTTTTGAAAAATATCAAAATTGTTTCTATTGTTTTTTGGATAAGTGCACGGAAAAAGTAACGTAAAAGTAATTTGAAACGTAGAAAGTAAAGTAATCCGTTACTTTTCAGCGAAAGTAATTTGTAATGGTAATCCATTACATTTGAGGCTCGGTATATTTGCAATTGAATTCCATTACATTTTACAAGTTACGTGCACATGTCTGCAATGAAGGAACCCCAATTTCTCACTACATTTCCGAAGATGTTGTATTCGTTTTGAATCCGATAACATTAGGTTCCGACACTTTGGAATCTTGGCCGCGGACACCATATTTGAGGGCGCATGCTCAGAACGAGCTCGCATTAATACACCGGCAATCTTGGTGGTGCGGAATGCACGATGCAAAAGAACTGCGGAAGCTCGCCATCAGCACGCGCTCAGCAGCCGCGCACAGAGCTCATGGCCGCCAGCACCCTTTTATAGTTTCCTCTCGTGACGTCATTACCTTGCGAACAACAAGTTTGATGGTGCTTGTAATGAGCATGGTGGAAGCTTGAAATGATAGCGCCCTGAAACCAGCACTGCCAACACTGTCAAAATTGAAGTTCTTAAATTACTCTAATTTCCGTCCATTAGAAATTCGTTGCTAAAGTCATAGCCAGCATTCGGCCCATCGTGGAAGGCTGATCACAGCGACGCTTTCAAACGGGCACGTCGCCAATATGCAGTCACAGCCAC
>JAZHYW010016360.1:0-207105 GCA_037355805.1 Ixodes ricinus
GAAGGAATCGAGATTAACTTGGCAAGCAAAATAGACCACTTTATTAATCTACCAAGTCCAACAGTGCCAGCCGCCATTCGTGCAAACTTGCGCATAGTAACCAAGCTCAAGGTGCTTGATGCTGCACACACTTTCCCCCTAAAAGGAATTGATTCGTGCACCATTTATGCCATGACACATAGCCAAAGTGCAGAGCAATTTCATCTGTTTACGCGCACTGGCTGAAAAGTTACTTTTAGTTGGAGGTGAATGTCAGAGTGACGCCGCAATTGAAGTCATTGTGTGAATCTCCCATTAGCTGGAAGGAGAGCAGAGGTATGCTACTACCTCTCCTCTGCCCTTGTGTGCTGAGAAGAGGCCTGGCAGAAAGGTGTAGAGAGGATGATCGGCCCATTGGCTGCATATGCAGCTGTTTAAATCATGTCTCGTGAAGTAAATGATATTACTTATTTATTTTGCAGAGAAAAAGCATTGTGTAATATAAGCAACTTACGAAATTTTTTTTTTTTAAGTAGTCTCACAATTTTGGATCCTTTTCATAAAAGCGCCACAAGGAGGCGCCGTTGCATCTTACGTCCCTGCAAACTTCCATTCAAACGAGGACAAACAATTTCCATCATAGCACCGCTTTTTGCAAGGTTTGTGGAATATTTCGTGACGAGTCTTCCAGGTGGTTAGCTCAAGGACCAGTTAGCGAGAAATTTGTTGGGATATTTCTTAATACTCCTGTAAGACGACCGATCCCTCTTAAATGTTGACCAGCACAGCAATAAGGACCTCGCTAAATCCCCAACTTCGCGACTCCCGTAGAACTCCGACGTCGACTGGCTCGTAAGGCCCGCCGAAAGGGAGTGACCGGAAGTCTCTTGGAAGCCGAGAGACGACTCGTGTTCGTAAACGTGAAAAGGGTCTATGATAAAACGCATGTTTTGACCCCAGCCGGTGGTGAAGCGAGGCGCTTTTCCCGAGACCGCCTCTTTATCCCACCTCGGCACGCAGCTGGGTGCGCAAGAAGCACCCGCGTCTCCTCGAGTATGTGCCCATTCCCGAGCGAAGCAAGGGGGACGCCCTGCGCTCCATGACGGTGATCCCGTACCTGCGCCACGTCTCGTCGGAAAACGGCCGCCGCTGCAGGGTCAACTCGTGCACCGACGAGGAGGAGGACGACGACGAGGACTCGCAGGAGTACTACACCGAGCACGACCTGCAGGGTGCGCCGCCCCTTTCTACCCTACTGTAATCGATGGCTCTGGACTCGCCAAACACAAAGTCGGAGCCAAAGTTTACGGAGCACGTCGGTCGGACTCTCGTGAAAAATGGCGAGACTTCGTTGTCGCGAGTCTAGTCAACACATACTTTGTGAATTTCGGGCTCAACTTTGTGTTTGACGAGTCTAGAACCACCGTGGTGCTCGAGCATGTCTGCTGACCAGCGTGTTTACTGCGTCTTTATCAGTGTCGAGTAAAGTACATCTAAAACAAACTTCGAATAAAGTACCAAGTACTAAATTAAAGGTTATGTACTTCGAGTAAAGTAGCAAGTACACCGTGTGCAACGTACTTCAAGTTAAGTACCATAAATACAATGTACTTTCAAGGTAAAGTACAAGTACTCTTTAGCACAATCTGAAGAGGTTCTGTATTTGACAGTTTAATAACACTTAATAGGGAAATCTGAAGCGTGTTCTGTATTTGAAAAAACACTTCGACTGGCCCTTCAATTTTGAAACACTCCAGGATCAGGAATATCGAGATGTATTTTCCTAGATTTGGCGACGGGCCTCTCAGAAATTAACTCTTAAAGTACGCGCCAGAGCCCGCTCCTTGCCGAGTCGTGACGTCACAGAAAGAGTTTTCGGCGCTCTGCTCTCGCGCATCTTCCAGCCGCCTGCCAACAGCTCTCCACATCGCACGCTTGCGGATTTCCGAGAAGGTCGAGAAGGAGACCGGAGTTGACGTACTGCACTGGCGGGACTTGCGGGAAAAATCATACATTCGGCAATTGCTTTGCCAATTGCACGCGTACTGAATCCACACAAGTATCGACATTCGCGCTTGCGCGGCACCGTTTACAAGGTCCTTTTATGACGTAACAACAGGTCGGAGATTTTGCGCGTGTCTCCCGCTTTTAGTTGCATCTTCAGGGAAAATAGCAATGTGCATATTCAGATTCACGGGACCATAAACTACACCAGAATTTCACCGCTAACGTACAAGTATTTTTGCACAATTGAAGTGTTTGCAGCTTGCGGAAAAACACTTAAATCGTCTTCATTTGGCCTCCAGGATCACAAATATTGAGATTATTTTTTCAATTTGGAGCACAGAGGCTGCATAAAATCATTTTCGAAGTATTGCTGAAGCCTTTCCTTCCCGGAGCGTGACGTGGTATCCAGAGTTTTCGGAATCTCCACTCTCGCTCGTCTTCAGCACCTATCAAAGCTATGCACGAGCACTGTCGCTTTTTTTCAAAAAGGTCAGAAAAAGACGTCTCGACTGGTGCCAGTGCGGGGGAGTATACTTGGCAAGCTTGCAACTGCACGCGTTGCCCACACGAGTGACACGCGCTTGGCGGCCGAAACATCTGGGTATGACGTAATGACTAATGGGAGGTTTTTGTGTTTTCTCGCGTTTAGTTACATCTTGAAGGAAAACAAACGTGAGATTCAGATCCACGGGATAAAAATACTCTAGAATTCACTTCTAACTCGTTTTGTTTTGTTTTTTCAAGAATTTCTTCAGCTTTTCTTTAAACTGGTACACATTGCCCCAGGGCTAATCGGGGGTGCGTCAGTTATTTTCGGAAATGGCAGCATATATTAGATAAAGTCAACTGGCATCAAAGTTGACGAAGCATTCTTTTGGTACTATACAAATTTAACAAGACCAAATTTGGGGAAGGTACTTTGAAGTCGGGAGTTGTACTTTTCTCGGAAAGTACCAGAACAAAATACTCTAAGTAAAGTATAAATACATATTCGGAGAATGTATGTCAAGTAAAGTAAAAGTTTTCTAAACTGCATAGAAAGAGAGCCACAGAACCCGCCAGTTTTTTGTCCAAGTTCTTGCTACGCACGTCTTCAAGCAGCTATGCCTCAAAAGCTAGTCTGGCGCCCCTGGTGGAAAATGCTTTGTTGGGGTACCAGTCTGGTAGCTGTGAGCCCACTTTAGCGGGGCTCCATTGTCAGACGACCTACACACATCAGCAGCAAGGTGGCAGTGCCCAGAGGCCCTACTTGCAAAACTGCGTAATCTGCGGTTGCCATCGTGCGCTACGCTCGAGGGACGTGTCAACACACACACACACACACACACACAAACAAACAAACAAACAAACAAACAAAAAAGAACATGAGCGCATGGATGCAAGACATCGCGAGTCAGGATCAAAAAGTTCTCGGAGCGCTTTGTGCAACGACTGAACTCCCGAGACAAACAAGCGCGCTGTGCAGGTTCAGTGGGCAAACATTGCCTTCTTTGCTTTAGCTCACCTCTCTTCACCATCTTTCTTTCGTGGCAGATTTTTCTCGTACCTGGTTCTCTCTCGAAAGAAAGCCTGCCGAGAGAAACCTAGGTAATCTATACTTCGACAGAGCAGTCTCTCCGTTAAAGAGGGATTTTGTAGTAACGTATAATTTAAACAAGCACAGGAATTTAGGTGAACATGCGGCGGTACTTAATTTCATTTTAGAAAGCGCCATATACACGCGCATGCTCAATTACGGTACTCAGTTTAGTTTCGGTTTTGAAAGGCGACCAAAATTGTTTTTTTGCGCAGGCTTGGCGCAGATTACCCATATTTTGGCAAAATTTAGCAGGATGTAGCCGGGTTAGCCCCTTGGCTCAGTTTGGCGCAATTGGCGCAGCAATCACATCACTGATTGCTTCTTATTCCGCGCAGAATTGCGGCAGCGTGCTGACGACTGCAACCGGGCCACCCGACGCGGCCTGCCGGGGTTGCTGAGCCGATCTCGCGTGCTCGGCGGCTGCCAGCAGTCTTGAAGCAGACGGCCCCCGTCAAGTCGCCGGAATTCTTCTGGATCCGGCCAGCTGAGCTCTAGTCGAGCCAAGATGGCTCCACCTGCTTAAGTGGAAGACTGCGACGTCCTCTGCCACCTTTTATTTCCATGTTCGTCGATTGGAAAATAACTCTCGGAGCGACGCCCGACGTACCACTGCATCGGTTACCCAAGGTCTAATGAGAGTCTGCCTGGTCTCGGCTTGTCACACGACGGCTTTGGTGCCGCCTTCACCAGTGTGTGGAATGTCCTTGCCGTGCCTGGTAGAACGAAAACGATAATAAAACAAAAATATGTCTGAATTTGTTTTCTGACCATTTGGGGCCTTGTGCTACTCAACGGGACCAAGTGGGCCCTTCGTGTAATCACTAAAGTAAGCGTAATGAGGCAGGCGAGCTTGATAAAGAGAGACACACTAAAATCCGAGGCCAAGAACAAATAAGGGGACACGCATGACCGCTGCAGAAAAACATTGCCAGTGCGCCGTCGCCGTAAACGACTTTCATATACCCACTGTCGTTTTGCGTTCATGTGGCCTTGATTTGTTTATTCAATTCTTATTCCGTTTTTACTGACTTTGACAAGCTGAAAACTTAAATGCGTTAAATGGATATTTGTACATGGGAGCTTATTTCGTATCCAATTTGTGGTGGCCCGTGTTTTAGTTCAAGAAAAATATTTGGTTACCACAGCGCGTTACAAACTGCTAATTAACGACGCATGTAGCACGCACCGTTATTTAAACGTGCGAGATCTTTCTCCCTAAGTTCGGCAGAAAAAGGGGCTGCGCACACACTAAGGCAATGCAACTTTTGCACTTTCTTCCCACAAAAGAAGCGCCAAGACCGGTGCTTGGATCAAAGATACATACCATGCGTTCGAGGAACGAACGACGCAAGCTGACATCTTCTACGCAGACACCACCCCGAATTTCTTGCCGACGGTGATGAAGGCATCAACGGTGCGGTCAATGTCTTCTTTGGTGTGTGCCGCCGAGATCTGCACCCTAATTCTGGCCTTGCCTAAAGTCAGAAATGGAACGATAAACTTGTATCAACATAAAAAGTGTGTCTCGTTTATGTCCTTACGAAAGAGACAAACCTACCTTTAGGCACGACGGGATAGCTGAACCCGACGACGTAAATCCCTTGTTCTGGGAAAAGAGGACACAAGTGAGCAACCCATCTTTTTCGTGCGTAGTACACTGACAGAACTAGGTTAACTAAACAACTCCGGAGAATCTGAGATTCCCTCGACTACGATTACTGCAACAAAAATGCGCGAGCAGGACAATGCATGCACACTTCCTGCGTTTCTTTTCCTTTTGATCTTTCTCTTACCATTCAGGTAACTGCAACGAATATGTCAAAGCAGTTACTACTTTTGCATTTTGCTGATTTTAGTGCAGCAGCAGTTCAAATTGAAAAGGTGACTGCCCTAAAGTGCCGAACGAATTGAAATTTTTGTAAATGTCCATCTAACCGATACCCGAGCAAAGCTTGGCAACTGGAAATTAATCTTTTTAACGAGGAGAACCATCCTAGGAATGCCGTAACGCTAGTTCGCTTTGGAGGGGGGTCTACGGCATTAACCGGCCTGTTGTAACCGACACGACAATTTTGTGAGCTCGGTTTTCAATCCACTCACCCAGCATGCCGTCTGCAAAGTCTGCGGCCAACCGGGCGTCTCCCAGCATCACGGGACAGATGGGGTGGTCGTCGCCCTGTGTGCAAATTGGGGACACGGTAAGGGAGCGCTCCAAACGTTGTAAAAAAAGTCGAACTTGGGTCTTCGACACACAGGTTGGTGAAAAACGGCTTGGTTTCTGGGGGGTATATTCTACATTCAACTTATCCGTATTCGAGCGCCGAGGAGTGTGCGGACCCACCGCGATGTTGAAGCCGGCTGCCTTCATGCGCGACCGGAAGTGCGTGGTGTTGACTGCCACCCTCTGCGCGAGCTCGGGTCCGGACAGCAGCAGGTCCAGTACTTTGGCGGCGCACTGCACCACGGGCGGCGGAAGCGAGTTGGAGAAGAGGTAGGGGCGAGACCGCTGGCGCAGGAGGTCCACCAGCTCCCGCTTGCACGTCGTGTAGCCTCCTGCGACGGATACGGCGAAGCTCATTTGCGCGTTTCCCAAGCGTGAATTCCGAATTGCCAAGGCGTGGGAAAAAAGTCACGCTTAAAGCAATAAACTATTGGTTCGGAGGTTGTTGTAGTTGCGTGACTGTAGTAGCATGATTTCATTTATTGGTTCCCTTTAAGGGGACATTGAACTCTACAAAACTTTTAGAGTCGACGGCTTGAAGGAGCCGTCGACCCCCAAATGATTTGGAATCGCTCCTAACTCGAAATGTTTCGCTCAACGTAACTAATGCGCTATATATACATATATATATTTTTTTTTTTGGGGGGGGGGTGGGATATATAATGTTGCGACGTGGTTTCTATCTAGGCAGTTGAAAAAATGAGACGTTTACAATTACCTGTAATGCCAAATTAGAGCGTAGCTCTTGAGGAGGAGGGTATGCCCCTCCTCCTCCTCCACCTCTCTCCCCCCTCGTGACCCTCATGACATCACTTGTGGAGGTCATGACCTCTACTGTGAAGGTCGTGACGTCATTATGGGAAACATCCCATAATGCAACGTGCGGTTATGCCGACACCGATGGTGCTCAAGCCGGAAACACGCGCCTAAGAGCTGCGCTCTAAAAAAAGATTTGGGGAGTTTAGTATTTTATTAAGAAAATGAATCGCAAAACCTGGGCAAAATTTTTACAAGTCTGTCATTGAGACAACAGTTTTGAGTAGCTCATTCCAGTCAATAATAGTGAGCTGCAAAAACCAGAGAAGCAAAAACAACAAAAAAGTTATATGTCAAATCACTGGGCCATTGTGTTGCATATGTGAAACATTCAAGCATCACGTGACATCAGGTCGCGTGGTGTCAGTTTCCCACTAAATTGGGGAAACTGAATTGGTGTGTAGGTTATGTGACATTAATTTTCCCACTAAATTTAGCGAGGAAATTGGTGTCACATTACCTGATGTTACGAGACGTATGCACCAGTTCAACTTCCCCGCTAAATTTAGCGCAGAAACTGAATTGGTGTGTAGGTCTGTCACGTCCCATATTGCAACACTGCGTGCGTTGCATTATGCGACGTCGCAGAATGCGGCTTCACGAAATCCGGAGCAACTAGCCAAAGAATGTTTCACGTTAAAAGGCAGATTGCAATGTTTGTTTTTCTTTCCCTACAGCTTGCCATTCCCTAGCATTGCACTGCCGTGCTCCCCTACAAAATGCTTGTATGACGTGAATTCAGACTGCCATAGATCTCGAGCTCAGAAAAGCCAAATTTCGCCGTTGCGCTAAAACAAAGCAACAAACTGGCTGCATAAAAATCCAGAATGCTTCACAAGAGTAGAGGGTACAATGAAATAATGGCACAAGAAAGGTTTTTTGCTCACCAGCAGCACCTCCCAAGGCCTTGCCGAGTGTGGAGTTGATGATATCGATGCGCCCCGATAAGCCAAAGTACTCCTCAGTGCCCCTGCAAAATTTGCGGCTCAATACCGTGCAGCCCCAAAGATAGATCCAGTATCGGAGCCTCGCAGAAACAATCCTCATCACTGCAGCTTTATTTTTATTTTTTTCAGAAGAAGCTGTAGGTGTTATTACTCTGACTGAGCCATCCCAAACAAGTCATAACAAACAAGGATCAAGCCGTGTACCTGCCCGTTTTTCCAAAGAACCCCGTGGCGTGGCACTCGTCGACAAAAACCATGGCGTTGTAGCGCTCTGCCAGGTCGCAGATGTCCCTAAAAGAAAAGCGGGACGTCAAGCTACGGCCCCAAATTAAGTATGTCCCCAAAATAAAGTAATATAAGAACACGTGAAGGTGTTTCGCCAAGGTGAGCACGTTGGTGGAATGATACGTTACCGAAATAATAAAACACAAAGATGGACCCAACGACACGTCGTCTCAGCTGTACATACCTTGAAAGAGTTGCTAAAGGGTACCTGAACCAGCACCCTATACAAATTAAGGTCTACAACATGGACAAGCTATGGATGACTTTAACTGCTTGAATACTGCAACATAAATATTATGTGAACCAATGTGCCTTGTTTGAGAAGGAACCTTTGTAAATCACAAAGAAAAAACAGGGTGTTCAAGCAACTGTGGAGGCATTTCATAGAACTGGCACTTCAAAATGCTGGCTTTGTAGCCTCCAGACACCAGACAAATAAAATAAAATAAACATCAAATAGCTGGGCAACAAAACCTAGTGTCCATTCAACTGAAAGCTTCAGTAGCCAAGTTTCTTGGCCTATATTTGCACCTTCTGGCATTTTTTGGCACAATTACGTTTCTCTAAAAGCAAATGGCACAGCAACTACGGTACCTAGCATACGAACTCACCGAAGGGGCGCCACATTTCCGTCCATGCTGAAAACGCCGTCCGTGACGATGAGCCGCTGCCTCGACGTCGTCTGCGCTTCCTTGAGCTTGCTTTCCAAATCTGCAGCGGGGGACATGAACGGCTCTTTTCCTTTGTTTTCCCGACTCGGAACGCTACCGTCTTGTCCTCTGTACCTTCGATTTTAGTAAGCATGATTTTATGCTTCCCAGATTCAAGATTGCAGACTTTCCTTCCTCAGTGGTCACTGACAGAGAGAGAAAGGCAAGGCTCCTCTTCCAGATTCCCGGCCTCCGGCGCGCACTGCACACCTTCCGCCATGCTTTGGCTGCGTGTGTGCGCTTGAGGTGCACGAGACGCCAAAGCATTGTGGAAGGCAGAAAGCTTACGCTGGAAATGGGACAGCTGAAGCTCCTCCCTGCCGTTTTCCCCTTATCAATGCGGAGAGCTAGATCGTCTGCTTCTTTTGCAGGGGTTGTGGTGACGTCAGAACGCCGAGCTCTGATTGGCTCCGATTGAAGGATAGTGGGTAGACCTCAAAGCAAGCTGCCTTGAAGTCTGCCCACTATCCTTCACTCAGAGCCAATCAGAGCTTGGTGCTCTGATGTCACCACAACCCCTGCAAAAGAAGCAGACGAACTTGCGCTCCGCATAACCACGGCTCACCGACAGGCGTGACGGCGTCTGTTCTCTTCCTCCATCTTGGTGCAAGCAGCGGAGAACTCACCGTTCATGTCCCTGTGCTTGTAGCGGTACTTCTGCGCCTTGCAGAGCCGAATGCCGTCGATGATGGACGCGTGGTTCAGCTCGTCCGAAAGAACCGCGTCCTCGGGGGTCAGCAGGACCTCGAAGATCCCTGCGTTGGCGTCGAAGCAGCTGGCATACAAGATGGCGTCCTCCCGCCCGTGGAACTTTGCAATCTTTTGTTCCAGCTGTTTGTGAATAGTCCTGCGGAGCATTTTGGGAACGTGTGACGAGGTGACTACTACGGCTGACACCGAACAAAATGATAAACGAAGTTTGAAGTTTTGCAGAATGCTTTCCAGCGATAACAAATCGGCCCACAAAGAGAAAGTCGACGAATATCGTAGTTTGCTCGCGTAAAAGGGTGCCCACAGTTGTGGCTACTGTGGACAGCGGACGACTATAGCTTTTAAAAGTTAATTCTTCGTTTTGTTAACAAACAGTGTGTCCTTAATAAAGAAAGCTGTAGGCGACAGCACCATGGGTGTAGACCTCTTCCATCGTTCACACATCTGGTATGAGAAATGCAAAAAGTTGAAGACATGACAACCAGGAACAGGTAAAAAAAATATAGAAGAGTCAAATCAAGAGGGACACACAACCATGATAAAAACATGAACAACTCCCAGCTGCAGGCAAGGGCAAAATGATGTTTTCCTCCATACCGAAAGTTCCGCGGTTTAAGATGGCGACGACTAGACAGAAAAGGTATGTATAACAAGCAACAGAAACAAACGAGTTAACAGAGTGTGAGAAGTTCCCCCTCCCTTGTCTTTTTCTTTGGCCTCGAAAGTTTCTCCTTTCTCTTTCTACAGTCTCGGGTTTTACGCAAATACGAATAATGTTGCACAAGAGTGGAGAACCTGCCTGTGTTCCACAGATGAAGCGCACAGAGCTGAGGCCAGCACCATACTTGTCCAGAGCCTGTTTTCCGGCTTCAATGACCTCTGGATGGCTCTGAAACAGAAGCATGGACAATGTTCCGATAAGGTCCGACCGCTTGGCGCAACCAGACCATGCTGGTCTACGGGCAAGTGCGCGGGATACTAACAGGAGCATGGGAAAAACATTACAAGAGGTCAATGAGACATGTCAAGCTAAAGTGCACTCAGGCCACCAGGGTGTCAGCATGCTTTTGCTTTTTTTGTTTACTTTGCCACTGCAGTCACATCAAGGAACAAATTATGCTGCCGTACTCTGCCCTAGGTACGGCAGGTGGAATGCTTCTTTCAACAAGGATGAGAGGCCCAGAAAAGAAGCGTTCAGTTTTACGAAGAAATTTGCCTTAGCGAAGAAAAACCAGTGATTTCAGGACACAGATACTGTTCATAAGACAAAGAAATGTTGCAAATTTATGGTACAACAGTCTGAATGTAACACAATGATGCCAAGGGAAACTCCTTATAAAATTAAAGTGTCCTCATATCTAAACAATCCATAAAAAAAAAAAAAAACACACACTTTTTTTTTTTTTAGAGCGCAGTTTTTAGGCATTTGTTTCCGGCTTGAGCGGCGTCGCCGTCGGCATTGGTATAACAGTGCGCGTTGCATTACGGAAATAATGCAACCAAGTGGGACCGCACGTTGCATTATGGCTTAATTTCCCCACTAAATTTAGTAGAAATATTTCCCTGCCAAATTTAGCGGAAAACTTTCCCCACTAAATTTAGGGAAAAAATTCCCTGCTAAATTTAGTGGAAAAATTTCTCCGCTAGTTTTAGCGGAAAACTTTCCCCACTAAATTCAGTGGAAAAAATTCCCACTAAATTTAGCGGAAAAATTTCCCGCTAAATTTAGCGAGAAAATTTCCCTGCTATATGGGAGGGGAGCAGGAGAGGAGGAGGGAGGAGGGGCATACCCTCCCCTCCTCCTCCTCAAGAGCTGCGCTCTAATTCAGCATTATAGAGAATTGTAAACGTCTTTACATATTTTTTTAACTGTGCAAGTTTGTAACCAGCAGAGGTTACACAGACAAGCTCCATTCTCCGAAAGAAAATATTGTCGTCCCATCTCTTCCTAAGACGGCAATAAGGTTCAAGCTTCACCTTCATTGTAATCAGAAACACTTTCCTCCTTTGACTATGTATGAAACAAGCTCCCACAACTGGTCAAATTGTGAAAAAAATGTCACTTGCGTAAAAGGGCTAGAAGGAAGAAAAGGAAAGGCAGGTGTACCGAGAGGCCCAGGTAGTTGTTGGCACAGAAGTTGAGGACGGACTTGTCCCAACCGTCCACCCACACTGAAGAGCCCTGTGAACTGGTGAGCACACGCTCCGTCTTGTAGGTGCCGGCCTCACGGATCCCTGCCAGCTGCTCTTCAAGGATCGCTTTGGTTGCGGCCCAACTGCTTGACGACGCGCGGCTGCAGCCTTGGGCCGTCGCCACACCTGCAAGTTAGGAGAAGCAGCCAAAATCAGGATAATTTCATTATATGATACACACATTTTGTGCATCGTATGACCAATCTGTTCATCCAGAGTTCCATGTAAACCTATGATAGGGGTCATGTCTGTCTATCCGTTTCTGTTCACTCCCTAAATGTGCGTAGCAAGAAGCAGTCGTTCAAGGGGATGCCATGAAACTCAATTTCGGGGCGATTACCTTCACTGTACTAAGGACTTGGTTGGTCAGGTAAGTTGGTTACTTAACCTTAGAAGCTGTAAGGCAGATGGCCTTTGGGGCCAAGAGGGTACTCAAGTATCTGATGTACAAGAACATGAACACACGCCTGACCAAACGAGTGGCCAGACTCGTGGGGAAGTATGAGGTGCCACCAAACCTGCTGGATGGTTGACCGCTCCAAGAGAGTGTGGCGAACCTCAAGAAGCATGTGCAGGAGGTGGAGACGAGGAGGTGGACGGAGTCGGCCACTCTCAAGTCGAAAATGACGACGTATGCCGCATTTAAGGTTGTCATCAAGCGAGAGCAGATTTACAATGACTCCCGAGGCAGCGGCCTGCTCTTCGAGGCGCACACGGGAGCACTGAAGATGAGGGTGTGGAGGTTGCGTTTCTACACCAAGTCTCCAACCACCTGTGTCATCTGCAGAGAAGCAGAGGAGACCATGGAACACCAGGTGCTCCAATGCGAGGCCCTCAGCCCTTGTCCCCGGGTGGACAGGCTGCCGGTGGTACTGGGTTTTCGGACGACAGACGGGCAGGAGGACAACGGGGAACAAGTCGAAATGACCAAGCGAAGGCTACAGCAGTGGTGGGGGCATTCCTGGTGGAGTTGGGAGAATTGAAAGCGGACGGGCCCAGACACATAGGACCGAGGCAAACCTGCAGACCCCAGCTGCTCCAGCAGGAGCAGCTGGGGTCTCCTCCTGGAGACCAAGGAGACGAAGAAAATCCCGGCTACTCTTGGCTCGGCACTTGATGAGCCCAGCGAAGATGGCCTTTGGCAGGCCCTCACCGGAACTCCCGACGAGCGGCCACCCGATACAAAGGGGACACCAGCAAATCCAAAATTTGCTAATCAGGTGGTAGACATTCCAGGAGTTTAGACTCTAGGGATTAGGCAGGCAAATAATACAAATAAACCTTTTCCGGGAAGAGGGCTCACTGGATACCCACTAAAACTTCTCCACACAAAACTGAGAATTAAATTTTTCCAAGAAGATCAATGTGCATATGTATACCAGCAATTTCAACAGCAATGAACCCTGTTCACAGACAAATGGCAATTTTCATTTTCAAACTTTTAACCAGTTAACCAGGCATGCTAAATGAATAAACATACATATGGCTAGCTATATCTCTCTGGCAAGTAACAGGCCGATCAGTGAGGTGATTGGTGTGTCCCAATAGGCTTCTTGCACCAGACATCACTTCCGGTTAGACTCGAAATCAAAACCAACATTGCTGTCTGCTATCAGTGCCTTGGCAGCATTTTGGAGACATTCGGTGTCTTATTGTGGCAGCACTAGTGCCGTAGTGATGGAGCCGTCTTTGTATAACCACATTTCAGAATATTTTCTCGTCCTAGTCAATCCCAAAGAGGTTCCTCACCTGATGCGAAGTGCAGTCCATAAACCCTTAGTTGGGGTATGAAGCTTTTCTGTCGAGATCATAGAGTTAACATAATAACCTAGAGCGAAAGGTCCCATGCGTTTGGCAGCTTCAGAATAAACGGCGGGGCATAGAAGCGGACATCGGCAGTCCCAGTTGGAGTCCCAATGAGCCCATATCGCTGAAGACGCCTTAATATCCACAAAGCAGCAGCAAAACATGACCTGTAAGGTCTGTAGCTTGTTATTTTCTTGTTTACTTTGCAGAAAAACACCATAATCGCACATTGACAAAATTATATAAAGCTGACAAGCGCTCGAGCAACTTCAACATGTCATGGAAAAACAAACACGCCTAACCCTTTGTCTGTTTTCTTTCTCTGCTCTTTTGTCGCTTCCTTTCTCTCGAGACCGAAGATGTTAGCGCCCAGGATCTGCCGCCTTCTGCTCCCGCCTCTACCCGTCTGTTCGAGGTTGTGCCAGCGTATCCGTCGGAGCCATTCCTAACGCCGGCGAACCGTTTGCTCGAGCGTCACCTTGTCCTCTTTCCGTATGATTGCCGGAATTCTAGAAAAACAAATACTGCTGGCTGTAGCTCCATTGTCGCCGACTTTTACGGCTGGAACACTGATTACAGTGCAAACTGACCATTTTAGACCTTGTGTGAGCAGACAGACTACAGTGTGAACACGGCCCCAAAGCACATAAAACGTAGCATAACTACAGCGACGAATGCCTCCAACATGGATTCCAGCGGGTTCCGGTGAGATTTACGAACGGCTAGTAGCGTTGCATCATGGTCTTGTGCAAGAACCCTATAGAGCAGAGGGGAAATATAAATCATTTTGTACACCATGTTCTAGAGTAGGATTGCAAGAGGCATGCACTATTCGTGTATACAGCAAGTCAGAGAAGACATGACATGCTGCAACATTATGGAGACAAGTATAATTTTTGTGTGGCAGCTATATTCGCTTTTGTTAAAAGCATACATTTGACTTTTACCAGACACCTGCAAAAGTGGTCTGACATCTGTAGCCTTGAAGGTGCATTGTGAGGACTAGGTATGATGCAGCACTATTCATGTTTTCACAGATAGTTATAACCTACAGAACTGTAGTATGCTTCCCACACAGTGAGCATCTGAGTACGCAAGCCTGTATACACATGATCAGAAATACAGCCTCGACCGCTTGCTTACCCACCACTCACCACTACACTATCTGCCGTTAAACAACCGCAAACTCGTAATTAGAGTGAAAAAAAAAAAAATTGGGTTGTGTGTATGTTTATACAGCCTGGAACTTGGTCTGCCTCAACGGGCGCCTAGTCTCTCAGCTGTAGATGAGAAATATTGCCAGTGCAGTACAACCGCTAGCCTGGGGTTTTAACGTGCATTACGCAGTAGTGATAGACCACCGCACACCGGTACGATGCTCATCCAGATCGAAACGGGCAGGGGTGTGGATCGAGCCCAGGATTCTGGGTTCTGTAGCGCGAGCCTTCGCTCCACGTGCTCAGAGCTGGTGTGCGCTAGCCCACTCGGCCACCGATCCTTTTTTTTTTCTTCTTTATTGCACTTCGCCACCGATCTCCTTTTGGTTAGTGTGAAGGTTGAACCGCTATAGTGCAGGTGGTAGCGGTAATAATAATAATAATAATAATAATAATATAGTGTAGTGGTAGGGCACTGCAGGATCCAACTCGAGTCATACATTTCGTTGCAGTCACACTATCGCTGAACCACAGGCATTCCAACCCTGAACCTTTACCGTCCCGTCAACATCGGTCGTGGGACGTCCGTACACGTAGACGCAATAAACGTGCTTATTCGTCATGTTAAAAAAAAAAAAGACATTAAAATAACATTTTCTTTCTGCGTCAAAAAAAAAAAAATACACACACAAAGAACCGCGAAAGAGTGAATCAGTGCACATTCCGTAGTACGATAGTTCCGAAAGCACAACAAGCGCGATAACCTTATCGGAGATAACGGTCACGGCGCGCTGGCAGCTGTCCAGCGAAAGCACATGTGATAACCTCGCATAAAACAAACACAGCGTCTTCCGTCTCGTCACGCATTTAGCTGACTTTGCATCGATCGCAGTATAACCTGAAACCCCGTCTTTACCAGCAGGTGTTCCGTCTCATGATCGATCGTGCAACACGAAAGGGAAGTCAGCATAAAAGTTTGCGCACACGTACCCAGTCGCAGGATCCTCAGCATGTTCTGTGTTAATAAAGGCCGGGAGCCTGGAAGGCAACACCACCTTCGGAACTCTTGGTAAAACCAGCACGAAACAGTACGCAACACCTGTACAGGTAGGGTGACTTTAAACCGGACCGGACAGTTGCTGCTGCCGCTGAGATAGAGAGAGAAGGAGTTTGAAAAGGAAGCTGGCTTCGCCTACTGATGACGTCACCGAGTACTTGGCTACTTCGTTGACTCGGCGTCTTGCTTGACTTGGCCGCTTACCAGTTTTGTTTCTACCTGTACCCTGTGCATTTGCTGTACAGTACCGCGTGTTTCTGAGAACTCCGAACACGGCTTTTCGCACCGCAAAAAATAAAGTAGAGATCGCGGAGAGCTCAAACTCTGTGCAAACGTAGCCCCAGCCGATTGAGCAAACTGCCAAAGTTTCAGCACCAACCGTTTCTCATTCAAAAGTTATAAGCGACTTTCTGAAAATTGCAATGGAAAAAGGGCGGCTCTATGGCACTAGAAACCGAAAACAAACAAAAATAAGCCCCATTTTCCTGAAAAAAAAAAACAAGAAAAAAAATTTTTTTTTAATAAGATAATCGCATTTTGCTTGAATGGCTGGGGCTACATTTTGACGGAGTTTGAGCTCTTCGCGATGTCTAGTTTATTTTTGCGGTGAGAAAAGCTGGGTTTGGATTTATCACAAACACCCTTTACATCAACGTTACTTTTTTGTGCATGTATGACCCAACCCTAGCTACCTTTACAGACGTCAATGTTAGCAGACGTGTACCCTTGTGACAGGCAGGAGTTTAAAACAGTTTTCAGCGTTCCAATCGTGAATTCTCCACCTCTTTTTGTATGCGTGAAGAAAGAAGGGAGCTAACAGCTGCAGAGCGGGACCTCATGTTTGGGGTTATCATACTCTTTTAAAATGTCGTTCAGTCTCAACGTGGTCTCATCTTCGTGCCCCAGATACTAGACCTATCGTAGCGAGCCTTCTCAGTCAAAGAGCGGTGGTTTATTGAGCAGAATTCAGCAATATTAATATCTGGGACCTTTTGATCCCGACTGCTATTGCTCACTAACTTGTGACTTCGTATTACTCTTCGTCTGTTAGCAAAACGACGTAAACTGAGCTTTATTCTTGCGAATGGGATAGCAGAGGCTTCAAGCGACGGGCCGGCTAATGCAAGTAGTGCGCTTTCCCGCACAGCAGATGTGCATTGCGGAGAAGCGCAACCACTCATTCAGCACCCCGACTTTGCAAAGATAGTCAGCCAACTTTCTCCAACTGCAATGTTTATTAAGAAGTCATGAAACTCAAACCTCCAAAAAATTCATCTCACAAACTCACCAAGAAAAAAAAAATACAACAGATCTTTGGTGATAACTAGGCCTAAAAGTGGAACCCCAAAATACGTCAAAGAGGAGAGTATTCATACAGTGGGTTAAGTAAAACGTCGGCAACAAACAAACACAAAAAAGGAATCCATCAACTCCTTGTGTGTATAGTGTAGAGGTTATTATGTACAAGTCTCTCCTTAGAAACAACCAGCCTAAATGCAGGACTGCAAGGGAGAGAGAGCACTATAGAAGAGTGTCTCCTGAAAACTCGCATCCCTTCCATAGTATATATATCATATATGTGTGTGTGTGTATAGCAAACATGAACACAACTTGTGAGTCTGAGTCTCCGTACGGCTCCCAGTATGTTAAAACGCTAGCTCGAGGTGCCGGCAACAAGACAGGAACATCCCAAGAGAAGAAACACACATGTACATCCAACTTCTTTCCTTTCAAAAACCTGCCTGAACCTTAACAGCAGCTTCAACAATCTGTAATAATAAAGGGTGTCTCAAAAGTGAGTCTACGCTCTGAAACTGCATCGAAAAAGCAACAAAATGATGAAGCACTTTGTAATTTTTGTCAAGGGTGTAATTTTTCCTGACTACCATATTGTAACAAAACAGCAATTCAGGATTCGGCATATATAGGCAATCGGTGATTGTAGTTTTTATGTTCTGTGACAGGTCAGTACCCAACTATAACATTCTCACGCATTTAATTTATGGCCTCTTCAAGCACGAACTGACAAAGGTGATGCCATCTCCTAGAAGCATAAAACATAGCTGCCATTAAATCTGTCCTTGTTGGGTATGGTTCAGTCACAGATAAAGCGAAGCGCAAGTTTGTGTGCTTCTTGCGCAGAGATTGCGGTGACGTTAGAGCGCCAAGCTCTGATTGGCTCCGACTGGAAGGATGGTGGGTAGACCTCAAGGCTGCTAGCATCGAAGTCTACCCACTATCCTTCCAATCGGAGCCAATTACAACTCGGCATTCTGACGTCACTGCAACCCCTGCGGGAGCAGCAGACGAACTTGCGCTCCGCGTAGACTTCCTAGACATACCAGGTTGAGGCATTGAGGCCTATAATTTCATTGTAGTACGACGACCAATAAAACAGGTCTTAAAAAATACAATGTGTTACATCTCAATGTAGCTTTTTACAGACTGGTTTACAGCGTCAAGTTTCTTCCGAGACACCCTTTAGTTCCATATGTCAACACAAATGACAGCTATCGTCTAGCGGTAGTAGGCCCGAAATATAAGCCCCAGCCTCTCAAATATGGTGCAGAGAAGAATAGACATCCTAGAAATCTGTGGGTTCTTTGTAGACAAGCATCATCCATTTGAAACCAGCAACCCAATTCATACCAGCTTTATTAACATTAGTAGTCTTGATTATTAATAACAGTGTTGCAAGCATAAAAATGGGCTGCAGAAAAGAGCAACTAAATGAATTGAGGTCTCATCAAACACAAAGGTGTCATTCTGTAGTGCATTTGGATATCAAAAACATTAGCAAATTATGTTTTATAAATAAAAATGAAATTGATGCAAAAAGTCACTTTCTTCCTAGAAACAAGGCAGATCCAAATGTAGGCATAGCATTGTTGTTGGCACAATCAAAAGATGTAGCCCCAATACTGTTCTTGCACAAAGAAGGCTGCATTATTATTTAACCAAATTGGAAATTCAAGGTGCTACCACCCGTGGGTGGCATTGTCAGACTAGCTGTTTTGACATAAGCTGCTGTCCCTAACCCACAGGTCAAAAGACAGGAAATGTAGTGTGCAGCTGAATTATAGTAACAGGACCACTTATAACACACTTTGGTTATAACAAACTCGTATGGAGCAAACAACAAATTTTGAACAAGCCTCATCGCGTGTAAATGCTAGTCCACTTATAACGAACCCTAATATAACGAACACATTTTTCAAAACTCTAGAGTTTATAAGTCAGTCTGTCATACTGTAAAGTTGGGATCTGTTCTGTCAAAATACTGATTTTTATAAGCCTACGAGTTTGGGCTACCATCACTTTCACAGTCAGCCTCCAAGACGTGACTACGACGGGAGTTCTAACTTGGTAGTTGCTTGCAAGACGTCTCCCGTACCCGCCGAACCGCGGCACAAGGTTTTGGGCTTACACACCAGAGACCGGAGCACAAGACACCCGGAGAATGCACCGATAGACACCTCCACACCAACCGGAAACACGAACACGAGAGCGAAAAAGTCGGTGCATAACCCGAGACCCCCCAGCGGCGCATAGTTCGCCTGTCGTTAAGGCAACACTCCTCGCCGTGCGAGACTCAAAACATCCTGCCCCATCCGCGGTCGACGCGCATTATTGATATGCTATCACCCGCAGTTTGCGATTCTCGTTGTGATGTTTTGCGATATGTGCGATGACTTCACCGGTTTTGCAAACGCTGAGCTGCCAAAGTGTATATCCGCTTAGTATTTGCCGGTTGAGCTTTGAGTTCTAGTCGAACTCTGCGTCGGTGAGTTATTGGTAGTGTAACCGCGGTAGAGTACAAAATATAGGCCTTTTTGTCCAACCGGCTTGACCGTCTTCCGTTGCTTGAGACAAGTTTTTTAATAGCAGGAAACCCAGAACTAATCGCTCGTGAAACAAGCTTCGGCCATTGCAAAGCCACGATAACAGATTCGTGACGCCCACCTGCAATCGGGCACGTGAAGACATGTGAAGACACGACAAACGAAATTGTGAGCAAATAGTGGGCCGCTCGTTCGAACAAAAAAAAAAAAAAAGGAAAGACAGAAAATATGATCGGAAACAGAAACATGTTTCGGAGGTTGTGTGTGAATGCGTCGCAGATTGAAATGAAAACGGCGAAACAGAAACTTCTGTTTTCGGTGTAAGTATGAAAATCTTGAGCATTTGAGGCACAAGTAACGAAATCCAATAGTAACCATTTCCTCTGGATGCTTAAAACGTCGCTGAGATTTCGGCACATATACTCAAGAATAAATAAGCAAATAAATATTATAAATACTCGAATAAATAACAAGAAAAGAAACGTCACATCCCTTCCCCTCTCTTTAGCGACGCTTGGAAAGATGCACAAAATCCAGCGAGTTGACGGCATTGATGACCAAACTGCCGCCAGACAGAAAGTCGGTAAACGTAAACAAGTGTTCGTGCCACCCGCAAAAAGAATTTCTCTGCGCCCCAACAAAATGTGAAGTACCTAATGATACAACTTGTGCACCTTCAACTAAATGAGAAACCGTAAAGTGCAATGTATACATATGTACAAAACCAAAAAACTTAACTGTCAGTTGACACAGCCCTGGCCTTTAAAACAAAAGACAGAAAAGTAGGCAACGCCAAAAAGCTCAAAAACAACAAACAGCCACAAACCAAAGTCGTCAGTGAGACGGACAAAAATGAGAATGTAGACTAAAATGATAGAAATGTTTCTCAAATGATTACAGAGTATAGTGGGTGGGCTCATTAAAAGCAAAGCATACAACTCACTAGTGACATCAACAATGAACAGATAGTATAGCTAGTAATCGACCATATTGCATTCCCTCCTTCGTGATAAAGGCCTTTTCACACATACAGCGCAGTGCCAAGGCAGTGCTGAAAATATCACTGACCTTCGTGCTGATGCAGCACTGACTTTGCACTACACTATCAATGCACAGCGCTGAAACAGCATTGCATCGCTGTTATTTATGTTCAAGACAGCGCTGTTTCTACAGCATGTAAACTAATACGTACTTCTAAGGCACTTTAGACGGCCTGCAAAAATTCATTTTTCAACGTATCGCACTGCAATTTACTGTAGAGGTGCAAGTGAGTGGTGGAAGCTTACTGCAAAAAATCAAGGAATGAACACCTCACTCAAAATAAAGAATATAAAAAACCTGTTCTGGTAGTTTGCTATCAACCCAAAACAGCTGGCACTCCTTAGACACGGCGTACACCATCTGTCGGGCAGCACTTCTCCTACGCATGCATCATCGGCGAAGTGGTGGAAAAGATTGCCCAAAACAGGTTTCTTTTTTTTTTTCTTTTTGAACGAGGTAAGTTTATTTTTTGATTTTTTTACTGTAAACTTGCACCACCTGCTTGCACCTCTGAAGTAAATTGCGTGCGATACGTTGAGAGACCGATTTTCATGGGCACGTCTAAAGTGCCTCATCAAGCGTTAGTTTAAATGCTGTACAGCGTTGATGCCAAGGAAGTGCAGCACTGTATGGGTGTGACGAACCTTAACGGACACGCTTAGTGTGGCACTAATTTGTCGCTGGCTCCGAACTGACAAACTTAACGAAGCAGCCCCGACTCGCCAAACTGCCTCGACGCCGTCGAGCAACGCGCCGCCCGGCCCAAACGCAACGATCCGTGGCGCTGGGTTGGTCGGCCATAGGTACACCCGCCTCGGTTGGCGTCGTTGATTCGAGCCCTTTCTGTTGCTACCAAAGAACCCCAAACAGCTCCGCTGCAAAAGCAAGGTCTGCGTGATGCTGCAAGCGATGCAAGGCGACTCCTTGTACTTTTGTGCTTTGAGCCGACGCCGTCTTGAGGAACTTCCTCCCTGCCTTCCGGCCACGAGTCACTGGTTCCCGACATGGTGTCGTTACGCCCTTCTTCTCCGACGGCCGACAGTAGTCGTGACGATGCTGAAACTGTCCCTGAAACGGTTGTACACATACGGATAGAACATCAGAGGTCAATGCAGAACCACGTGATCACCTCAACACCATGCAGTAATCAGATGGACGTCGCTAAAAAATTGGGTTAATCGGATGAAACGAAGTAGATCACAAATTACGAAGTGCTCACAGAAGTTTTGCTAATAGAAAGCCACCATGTTTTGTCTCTTCGTGGACAAACATACATTTCTCACTCATTTCAGCAATCACCACCTTCTTCATAATTTGTGGCATCAGTCAAGATGCCACTCCCGGAGACCGATTTCGGTCAGGGTGAGAGCCGAAGCATTCTCGGCTGTTGATTGGACGTGGCGCCACAGCTTACACGTAATCGACCAATGAGAAGTTTTTGGCCAGTTCACGGGTTCACAACTGGGGCACTATTTCGGTGGAAACGTCTCACATACAATCAGGAAGAGAGCTCTCGTCGCCTCTAGTGTGCTTGTCCTTAGTTCTTCATCTGCCGGTTGATGCCAGCTTGTGTACGGCAACAGAACAACGTGAGATTTGCGAAAGAAGCTCGGTTTGTCAATGACTTCCAATGAGGAAATAGCAGACGATCGGCAAGTTTGGCCTAATTTCATATCGCTGTGGTGCTTGGATTGTAGAAGATCATCAACTTTTTTCCCCAGTCTTTTAGCTCAATACATACAGTGTGTTTTTGTTTCATTTCCGCCTGCGAATGACATTTTGTAGCAGACTAACCGTGTTCTTTGCTCGCATTAGCAGACAAACCATCTATGAAAGTAATCTTCACTTCTGCAGTGACCGAAATCCGACACCAGTGAAACATATACTCTCTGATGCGTATATATTAGTGCAATAAATATGAAGGACGAGGGTGATCTGCCCCATTACCTTCAGCAGGTCGTCTGTCATTGGTGCCTGGCAAAGATTAGCCTGACCTTGGGACCAGAACTGACCAATGCACCCAGGGCGTAGGTTGACCTCGGCGCTGGACACATCCAAGCCGTCAACCTGTCGAGGGAACGAAGGTTTTGAAGAGAGCCGGCCACATATGCTCCAGCACTCTGCCATGGCTTGTAGACCCCGCATTGCTCTCTGCTGTTCTTGTTGACAGTCAGGCAATTGCCAGAAAGGACAGAAAGGGCGGACTGTTCAACAATCACCACAGCTAGAAAAATGAAATTTCTTTGAGATTAGGGACAAAATTGGGACAACACATTGAGACAGTGTTGTGTTGTCCCAAGTTGTGTCCCTAGCCTCAACGTTCTTTTTTTTTCTTGTTTTTCTTTCTCACTACGATTGTTTACTAGCTTGCCTGTGCAGAAACCCTTATTTAAACAGTTACCACATTTTCCAGTGAATTGAAACTTTTTGGCAAAGTTGTAATCAGAGAGGCAACTTGAAAAGAAATGTTGTCCAGAGATTTGGCAGGGTAATGAGGGATAACAACTTACCCGAAGAATCTTGTCCCCGACCTCCAGTTTTCCCGCCGCCACCCGCGTGGATTGACTTCCTTCACAAAGACCCCCTGAAGCAGAACACAAAAGCAAATGAAAATCCTCTCCTCACAAATATCAATAGCTGAACTAATGAACAAACAAGACATTTTTTCTTACCGGAACAGACACCCTGTTTTCGAGGACAAAATCCACCTCAGACCCTTTCTCGAGAACCACCTCACTCTAGAAAAAAAAAGAAAATCAGATATAGCCAGGGGTGCGTCATTAGGTTTCCTGTTTTCGGTATATACATGTCACACAAATAGACACAAGAAGTTAACCTTCGAGTCGGTTTTATTGAAATCAGAGTAAAAAGCTAAAAACCCTAAAGTGAAAAAACCCTGTCCTCGAATCAGAAAAACCCAACCTTCACAGGTGAAATCTTTACCTACAGCTTTATTTTATGTTCACCTGGAACATAGCCCATGCTCAACCGTCAGCGAAGCTGCTTCTCTCTTTGGGACCCCTTGACTCGGAGATATTCTTATCGGTACCGGGATGTTTTCGAAATGTCACGTGTCACGAACATGTTCCCCGGGGGCGGGGGAACCCCATGCCCCGTTTCCCCCGACCTAAACCGATGCACGCAGTATTCCGGGTCAACAACACAAAATAGAGTACTAGCTAAACATTTGTTACCGTGAAGTTCTCTGAAATTTTGTTTTTTACAGCGGAGCTGTTGAGGTGTAGTTTCCCCAGGGTCGTGTCAGGTACCAAACAAATGTCGACACCCATGGCTCGACACAACACTCTGGTTGCCGCCGTCGCTCATAGATGGCGGCAGCTGTCCAGAGTGTTGTGTTTGCTGGTTGTCTGCTTGCCGCCGTCGCTCATAGATCGCGGCAACCTTTCCAGCCTCGGCAACCAGACAACTAGTAGTTGCTGCCGTCGCTCATAGATGGCGGCAACATTTCTTTGGAGGAAGAAGAGCAGGAATGGAACGAGCGGCAATGTGCGCAGCAGCGCGAATGGTTCAGTAACCGCCGCGAGGCCGCTATCGCCGAAAGTCTCCACTGCGTCGAGCACTTCAGATTTTCTCGCGAAAGAAGAGCAGATCGCTCGCCTGGAAAGCCACCGCCGAGAACAGAAGCTACAGCTCCGCTGCTTCTTCCTTCTTCACCAGAGTGGAAAGGCTGAAATTTTTCTTATTCAAGGAGAGCTCCGATTCGGGGTCTTTCGGTTTTCCCCGATTTCGATAAAAACAAACCCGGGAAGTTCGTTTTCGGGGTTCATCGGTACTTACTGAAAACACGGAACCCTGGGTGTAACCGATGTTACCGAGGTTTATTAAACGCAGTAACTGACACGTACCTGAACGAGCGGCAGGTCGGTGGACTTGCACGACACGCTACGCTGGAGCAGGAAGTCCGGCTTGGGCGGCGGCACGGGGCGCTCGAAGAGTCTCCGCGTGGCCTCGGGGGCAGCGGCGGTGCCTCTTCCTCCTCTTCCTCTTCCTCTTCGGGCACCTGGAAGCAGGGGGTGGTCGGGGATGGCCCGCTGTCCGGGGTCACCGAGTTGAGGCTGGACAGGGACAGGTCTTCGCCTGGGAGGCAGCCGGACGATGCCAGAGACGAGCTGGATTGGGACGGAGCCAGGTCTTCGTCCTCCGCACGGGGTGCAAGGCGCTCTGGCGCTGCGGATCAGAAAAGGCAACGACTTTTGCGGCCTGGCACGCAAAACTCCCGAACTCGAGTGAGCTCAAGATTTACAATGATTCGTACAAACTGCGTTGGGATGAATGGGTTAAACAGAGAGGAACAGGCAAGGCATGCTTTTGTGTAGTTCTTGTAGCAGTTAGCCAGCGAGTGATAGGAATCATTTAAATCACTGGTCGTTAAGTGAGCACACCCTAGTGACTTCCTACCAGGTGATGCAAACAGTTCAGGCACATTCGTCAGTGATTTTCGGCCTAATATAGGGCTGCTTTCTCTGTGGCAGTACGTTCCTCCAAGAGTAGGGTGACCATATTCTTCAAGGTAGAAAACGAGACATCCCAGCGGGGGCCTACTAAAGATTGAGGTTGGACCTGGTCTTCTCAGCGTTCTTGTGCTTCTAAATTCTGATGTGCTGGCTGATGTCGCTACGGCCTCCGTTCGCAAGAGGAAAACACGTTCCACAGATTCGACAAAGAACTCTGATGTTAACTCTGTTGAACTTAGAAACGTATACTCATTGCGAAGATCTTCGTTGAACACACACGACGAGTTCCTTTGCCATTTTACAAAAAAACGTGTGGTGCTGCCAACCGAGATTCTACATGTGTGCTACATCCAGTAACTAAAAAAAATATTTCTACACACGCATCTTCGTGAGAGGAAAAGTGTGTGTGAGCAAGAACAGTTCTCAATTTTACTCTCTGGGTAAATATTTTAAAGTACCTACGGTTATTTTTGTAAAATATACTTGCAACGAGTATGCATAGCTTCGGTTTGC
This sequence comes from Ixodes ricinus, assembly GCA_037355805.1. Taxonomy (NCBI): domain Eukaryota; kingdom Metazoa; phylum Arthropoda; class Arachnida; order Ixodida; family Ixodidae; genus Ixodes; species Ixodes ricinus. The sequence goes on from JAZHYW010016360.1 coordinate 25,340, forward strand.
TTCAATTTGCTTGGTGCCAATTTCAAAACTATGCACTCCTGCAAAAATGGGACATGATTCTTTACTGGAACAAAAAGACGGGACGGCAGAAGCGGACCTCAAAAACTGGACTGTCCCGGCCAAAACGGGATGTCTGAGTCACCCTATCCAAGAGTGGAATGTTTCTGCATAAACTGTTGACACTAAAAGCTGGACAGCATGTGATTCAGCGAGCGATGAGACGAGCAGCGGCGACAGTGACGAGAGTCAGCGACGAAGCAACGAAGATCCCCTCTCACTGTCGCTCGTCACGTCGCTCAGTTTTTGGATTTCTAGAAAACGTTGCTCATCCCCTTGGTCGCTTTCTCCCCACGCTTTCATGTCGAGTTTGCCTCGTCGCGCAGACTGACCAAGCGACGGTGAAGTCGGTCGCCGTCGCTTGTCTTGTCGCTCACCAAATCATTTACATGTGGTTTATACTTATCGTAATATCCCGGGACATCGCCCACCTCACTTTTGGGCGAATATCGATTTCCAAAATAACACACAGTGATCGCCCACCCCTACAAATACCCCAACGCGGACTCCGAGAACATTCATCCTACTCGAATGATGCAGCCGCGGACCTTGCGGTTGGAGGACGTTCGTGACAAAGTAAAACGAAGGAGGGAAAGACACTTTACTTGTTCACGCATTTCCTCCCTGATTTCCAGCGACCCTGAAGTCGGCGTACATGCGTGCGAAAGGAAAACGATAGAGATAACAAAATGAAACTGTTTTGCTCATAACATAAGCATTAACCCAAGGTAACACAAGCATTAACCCATTGAGGGATTGCGAGGTCAGCGAACGCCCCATTTCCTGAAATGTAATCGTGGAGTGTAAGATCAAAGTCCGTCTCCACCGAAATCACTGCGAACCCGTTCCTTCTCCCCAAACATTGCGACCGCGGTTGGTGAAATTGTGCAATGTTTGAGACAAAGCCAACAGGTAAATACTAATGATTCGCTGGAACGCCGCACACAGACGTTTGTAAAGCGTCCCTTTTCGAGCTCTGTGTTCGTAGTGCCGTCCACGCCACGCAGCAATACCGTCTCAACCTGCGTTGATAGCACGTCGTGCACGGACACACGCGTGTATGCATGAAACAAGAAAGTTGCACAAGAGCCTGCCTGCTCCTTGTGATTAACAAGACGCCGAACTTGGCCCGACGCCAAAGTATTTGCCAATGGGATCGCCGGCTTTCCTGCTTCCCCAGCATCGCTCTTCGTCGCTTCTTTCGCCCGCCCGCTCGCTCGTTCGTTCGTTCCACCTGGTTGGTTTTTCTATTTTCTTGTTTACTTTTTTTCTAACAAAGAGAACATAGCGTAGTAAGAAACATGCTTTCACGGAACAAGCGTTCGCGCTGAATGCCGATCGGCGGTGTTCATCACGTGTATGGAAGCAACGGCCCTTGCTATAGTCAAACATTGTTTCGTGAGCCTTTCTTGTATAAAACAATGAAACTAATTTGAGTTTTGAGTTTAATGTAACTCTTTATGTAGCCGCGCTAGATATGTACAAAAAAATTGTTGTTTTCTTTAATTTATTTTTTAACTTTTTGTACTTACCCATTGAGACACGGCCCACCCCACTTTTTTTATGAATCTCTGGCGGCAGGGGTGGGCGATGACTCGTGATATTATGGTAATTCTGTCGACATCTGAGCATCTCTTCACTCGGATTGGTCCGTTTCCCTTTACTAAAGATGGAGAAATAGTATGTACAAAGAACAGAGTGTTGCGAGGCATGCAAAAAATGGAGGTTTGTTCACGAACAAAAGTGGACGGTACCTATCGTTCATGTCCAAACAGCCAGGCTCTAGCGAGACAACGACAGGACCAGACACGACTCAATACCACGTTCGACAGGACACGTCCCAAACGCAAGAAGCGCACGTAATGACGCGCCGAGACGCGCGACAACCACACTCACGGGCCCAGTCGGCCGGCGGCGGGCCCCTCCTCACGGGCAGGCTGTAGCCTTCCTTGGACGTCCGCAGGTCCCCGCAGTACTGCGGCAGCAGGAACGGCGCCGCCCCTCCGCCGCGCCCTCCAGCGCAGCGGGCGCGGGCCTCAGCGGGTGTGGCGCCTGCACCGCAAATGCCGCCATCTTCCGCGGCGACCTCGTGCACATCCGCGGCGACACCGGACTCGAGCCCCTCCGCGGAAGCGTCCTCCCGGGGGACGCCGGGCACTGGCGGAAGTAGCCCGGCACGACGTCGGGCGGCCGCGACAGCGAGAATCCGCGCGGAAGGGTGGCCGACGCATCCCAGTCGCTCGAGTAGCCGTCGTGGTAGGCTCTCGCCGGCGCGCCGCTCTTCCCGGGCTGCTGAACGTACGTCTCCTGGTCGCTCTTGTAGCCCTGCTGGTCGACCGAGTCTTCCGCCGACACCACGAGCCGGTGCTGGAACTTTTCGACGAGGCTTCCGCGGGATCCCGCGACGGCGAACTTCTCGAACGGGTGAGAGTGCAGGTGGGGCTTGGCCGCATGCTCCGGTTCGTGGTGCTGGTAGGCCGGGTCGACTCCACGCTCGTACTGCCGCTGAGTGTCTTCCCAGGACGCCTGGTGGTGCTGCAGCTGCGGCGACGCGCGGTGCGGTGCCACCTGCTGCCGCGGCAACGTCTGGTGTTGATGCGGCGTGGGGTGGTGTGCCGTGGCGTGCGGTTGTGCGGGGTGATGATGTGACTGCTGCTGTTGCTCATGCTGTAGTAAAAGTAGTTGTTGTTGATGTTGCTGCTGTTCTTGCTGGTGAGCTGCTGCATGTGGTGCCCCCGGGTGTTGCTGAAGATGCTGATGATGAAGCTGATGAAGGTCCGGGAAGGTGCTGGATTTCGTGTGACGATGCTGCTGAGGGGAGGACTCTGGCAGGGCTGGCTGGCTAGGGACTTGACGGTTTCTGCGAGACCACGGGGGAAGGCGCGGACAGACAGACGTAAGATACAATGCAAAAGCTATTAGCCTCATACATTCCGTATAAAATCGAGCAGGTGCCCACCCAAAATTGGAAGACAATCTCGAAAAATTGGGTGATGGATGCTTTTTAGGTCCAAGTGCAAAAATGCGGAAGGGGCACTGATAGGAATGGATTCACTACTCTGCACTGGGGTGCTTAGATAAGCAACTGATGAGCAGGAGCACCTTGGTTACCTAGTTAGATGGGCTCAGAAGCCTGGGGTGGGCACCTTATAGTCCTTAGTTTTGAAACATTTCTAGAGTAGCGGGTGGGCATTTATAGTGACTTAGGCACATGCTTGGTATTTCATGGTAGTAATCTGGACACATTTATGCTTGCTCTTCAAGTGTAAGAGAAGCTACTGTTGCACTTTTCTATTCCTGCGTAGTCACTGGTTTACGGAAGAATGACGTTACCCAAGTTTCCTGCAAAAGTACAACTGACACATGGAGCAGGTAAGTGCCCAGTACCAAGCCTGCAACAATGCTTATGCCAACACTTACGTTTTCTTTCTTCTAAACTTGTAAAAATAACCGAGCTACAGAAAGTGTGCGTAAATCTGGCCAGAGCAGGTACCCACTCCCCGCATGTATACAGTTGCCGGATAGCAGTATATAACCGAGCCAAGTGAAGCCAGGTTGAACATCAACAAGCTCTCGATATATGCGTTAGAATTAGGGTTGTGCGAATAGTGGTATGAATTGAATAGCACTGCGTCATTCATAGATTGACAATGCAAGGGAAATCAAAGACAGTCGGTTCTTTCAGCAGTGCAGAAGCTAAGGATGCCACTGCGCTATTTGATTCAAACCACTATTAGCACACTCCTACTTAGAATCCCTATTTTCGTTACGAGGCAAAGAGGGTACCCAGACATTGGCACTACACATAACGACTTATGGTAGTAGTTATAAATTAGAGTTACAAGAACACTTAGAGGGTAATATAGTTGAGAGAAAAAGCGGTTAACGAGGGGGTTACCAAACACACTATACTCCATTTCACCTCACAATGAACCGTGGCAAATGCCACGAACCAATGAAGCCAGTCCAATGCAGCACTTAAAGAGGTTTTTTGAGTTACAACTGTCCCTACTGGGGGGAGTGTAAAAGATGTGTGGGTAAAAGATTCGAGACTCAATTACTAATGATTTATAAAGTTCATTATAATACATTGTGACTAAGTGATGGGATAAATATATAAATAATATTTAGTGCAAAATTTTTCCTTGTTATCTACAAATGTACTAAGCTATAAAATGGAAAGTCCTGTTTTATTAGAGATGTTTCTTAAGTTCTATGACAGTGGTTCTCAATTGTGGGTCCACGGACACTTTGGGGTCCGCGAGGGAATTCTAAGAGTCTGCGAGGCCATGCCTCATCAGTCAAATCCAACAATAAAAGTGGGCTTTTTTTTTTTTTTTTTTTTTAGACTGAGAAGAAACAATAAAATTTTTGGGGTAATTTTTTTTTGTGTGTGCCAATGAGAGAAGTTTACTTCTCACTAGCCTATAGTTATATTAATTCATTAAATCATTATCATAAATAATCGATACCTTTTTCTTCCCCTTACCACGAACAAGGTCCTCCATCGTCCCCACCGATCCACGAGGGGTCCGCAAAACATCAATGGTTGAGAACCACCGTTCTATGATATAGTAAGTGCATTTATCATTGACCTAGATAGGTAATGCATACTTTTAGGGCCCATGTGCTTGATTTGTGTATATATGCAATGTTTTGTTAATTCGCTCAACGCTTCGATTTGTCGCTTCATTTCTGTAAATGATCCGTCACTAGCCATTGGCTATTTATCCTGTTCAGCCAATGTACATAAATTTGTATTGTTTTTTCACTAAGAAATAAAAAATAACCGAATTAATGAAAAATAAAAAAATGCCGCGTGAGCGTCACGTGACATTCCGGACGGGTGCAGCGAGAGACGCGAGGTGCAGAGTTGCGCGATACGCCCGAAGCGCCGGATTAGCTAGGGTGGGTCGTAGCACCTGCTGCGGCCCAGCGTGAGGTGAAACAGAACACAGAAGCCGGTTTGGGAGAAAGTGCGCAACTAAACATTATGAACCAAAGTCACACTCCCTCTTTCTCAACGTTAGGACACGGACAATACGACGTAGTTCAAGAGGCGCTTTCGGACATGGTGCAAGAGAATTGTCCGGCATCGGAAGTCGCTTTACCTAGGTCGGTGCACATGGCAATGTTGTTGTTGGTGGTTGTGAACATGTTGTGCGGGGTCTGGTGGCAAGGGTATTCCTCCGCCGTTGCGAGACTCGCGTCCCGATGCCTTACGGTGAAGTCATGCTACAAGAGATGGGGTGGCAGGACGGTGGGGGGGGGAGGGGAGAATGCGCACAACACACGTCAACGCGGCGCTGCGCGTGCAAAAGCGTGCACATACAGACACGTGGGGTGAGGCCGTGAAAATGCGTGCATTGGACGTGGTTTGCACAAATGAAGTTCTTGATTTAATCCCACACTGCTCGAATATAAGTGGTCTCTCGACATCTTTAAATGTCCTAACTCCAAAATAAAAGAAAATAATTATGGAAAATTGTTAGGCAATTGTGTTGCGTACATGAAACATTTTAGCTTCACAAACGTTTAGCGATACTCCGAGTTTCCAAACGTCAGGTGCCTACGTTCACGACACTCTTCATCGGGTAGTTTAACGCGTGCCATGTGTACACTTGATAGCTGTTCCTAGAATGAAGCTACTATATACTACTGCCAATCGGGCTGATAAACCTGGTGATCTTCCAGAGCCTTCCACTCTCTTGAGCTCCTCTCCCTCAGTGCGCACAGGTGGTCAAGCTCCTCCTCGCCTACCTCGCTCCTCCTCTCTCTAGTCACATGAAGTCCCCGTTAACCAATCAGCGTCGAGCAGCTCACTCCTTCTCTCCCACCCGTCAACCAATCAGAGTCGAGCATCGCGGCCACGCTTTTATCTGGGCTTCACGAAATGCCAAACGCCTAGCCAAAGAATGTCTCACATTAAAAGAATAAATGTAACAGGCCCCTGTAAAATGATGTCAGATAAACCAACATATTCGCAATGGCGCCCGTTGTGTACAAAAAGAATGCCGATTATATTGTCACGAAAAAAAGTGACGATGTAAGAGTATAAAACCTAGATTCCCTCATTTCCTTCACAATCTGTTATCTATCTGCATTGCTGTTATGTCTTTTTGTGCCCCATCTCAGTTTTGCCCCAAACTTGAGAAGAAAACTTTGCCTGCAAGCCTGGAGCGCAATTTTTGCGAGCAACGCCCGGTGCATACATTTTCTACAGACACACCCACACACACACACACACAGACACAAGTGAACTTGATTACAAGCTCCATAAGATTAAACAGAAGTAGTACAGACTTGTTAAATTTTCAAAAGTATAACTTGTGCATCATTAGTTGGAAGCACTAGTGAGAAACTGGGAAGCATGATGCTAGCCATTTCATTTCTAAAATACCTTTTCTGTTTTTTTTTCACTGCCTCTTGATATTATCTCTTTACTCCACTAAGAATGGTTAGGACCTACAGGGTTTCACAGATTAGTAAAGTCATCTTGCTGCACTTCTTTGCGCTACAATGTTATGTCACTGCACAACTAAACTCTTCCTAGGCACAAACGCCAAGCTCAAAAGCGAGTCGCCTCAAGTCCAGGAGAAAATATTGACGTTGAAAGCCCAGAGAGCGAGCACAAAGAAAAGTACAGCACCACCAAAGCTAGCACAAAAAGCAGTAAGCCTTTCACAAGCGGCAGCATACCTGAAGAGAACTGACAGACATGGTAGTGCTAATCGGTGATCAGTGGCAAGACATGGACACCAAGTGTTAGGGATAAAGATTGCAACATTCAATATTAGTGCGCTAAATTTCACCAGCGAGCCATTGAAGAAGCAGTACTGGCAGGTATCAGGTGTGCACTGGTGCATACAGCAGTGCAAAATGTCACGACTGTGCTCCATTTCTGTGTGGCCTTCCCGAGTTGAAATCAACATACTGTAACCGTAGAATTACAAACAGTACCCACTGCATGTCGCCGCCGCCGACTCACGTTTTTGTGTTTTTTTGCTACCACAGCAAAACCTTCTCAGAGCATAGCCAGTTCTTTGAGAAACCGACTCAACTACCACTATACCGGTACTCCCTTAATAATCGGTGCTTCTCAAACTTTGTGTCACTGCAGACCCCACCACAACTATCATAGATAGCTCCAATTACTTAAAACCTCTACGGTCCAGGTCCTCACAAATAAATCATTGCCGAGCATTAACGCGATACAGGTGTAAAGATGACTGTTTTAATTTTATTTCTTCGCTCAGGCAATTCAAGAGTAGAATTACTTAACTAATGTCATTGTGACTTTGACGACTTTCAATCACTTTGTGAATGCTATTGAGTTGCACTTCAGCTAATTGTTTTGTTGGTGCACCACTGATTTTTGCTGTTTTGTATTCTGCAACCACTACTAGGAAACTGCTAAAATTCCCAAATAAAATTAATAAAAAAATTAATAAAATGCAGACACAAGTAGAAACCAGCAAGAGCAAATACTGTGACTCGTGAGAACTCCGTTATAGCTGCAGAGATGTTCGGTCTGACAATTAAGACCCCCCTCAGCGCCCCAAACTGACCCTCACTCGACACGTTAAGATGCCGAAAGAAGAAAACCCACGTGACACACACTTTAAAAGAAACGTTGTAGCTATAGCCACCGACAAGGTGGCAAAGGCAGGGGGGAGATTCAGTTGACCCGCCTCGAGCTTTGTGCCTTCGACAGTGCTTCGGCGTCTCGTGCACCGCAAGGTGGAAGGCACAGAGCGGAAGACACGGCCTGCCGTTCTCATTCTGCCAGCGACCATAAAAACCTCTCCTTTCGCTTCCGACAATCGTACCACAAGAAGCGAACCAGTCGTCGAGGGTCTGTCGTCGCTACTTTGATCGTGGCTGCGTGCCACCTAGGGTGTTTCGCGGGATGCCATAGGGCAGCCCCCAAAGCTCACCGTGTCGACGTGGACCTGTGCGAGGTCCTGGGTGGTGGGGGGACGGGTGGACCACCTTGGCCTCCCTCACTTGGGGGTCGGGGGGGTCCGCTCGAGGGGGGCAGCCTCGGGTCGCCCGAACCCTTCCATCCGCGACGTTGGCTGGGGAAAAGAACCGGGCGTGTCGGGACGTGCTGACGAGAGCCCCCAGGACAGACGAGTACAGACACTGACGGGATAATGATGGCGGGGAAGTTTTTGATGTGGGAGGTGAGAAGAGGGAGGGAAATTGGTGTTCTATTTTCTGCCTTACGGGTCGGCCTCAAAAGTAGACAGTGCAAAAAGTAACCCTTCTATTCCTAAAAGATCAGGGAAGCGCACCTAGCCTTTTTAACGTAGCCAAACCCGAATAGATGCACCAGCGCGATACGGAGGCGCGAAGGCGTGAGAGAGACTACCCACACTGGGACAAACCGACGATACTGGAAGCCTGGGCTCGCCCGAGGCGAAGCACGAACTCTAAAGGTGATTCTGGATCCCCTGGTGGAGTTCATCGGAAAGTCTGGCATTCATTCGTCTAATAGCACCAAAATAGTCACCCATCACACCTTACAACCAAACACACACCCCTCCCCTCATCTCGGGGCACACAACCTTTCATGCAAAGTAAGTATTTTCAATCAATCAATCAATCAATCAAATTACAAAAAAAAAAAGAGGAAGTCCTTCTCCAAAATTCACGAGCAGGCGCTTAGGCTTCTCAAACAAATCTCTCGCAGCATGAGCTCATGAACGGCAAAACTTTTTTTTTAAGCTGTCCGGATATGCTTGTTGTGTTCACATGTTGCCGAACAGGGTTACAAGATAAAGCTTCTACGAGAATGAGAGGACCATCACCTGCGAAACCACGACGGCCCCGGGGCCAACCACGTCACCGTTCATCTGCCTACGGAGATTCCTGACGTGCCGAGCACGCGCCTTGAGCTCTTTCGGGTATGGCGTGGGCGAGCGGACCAGTCGGCCCTGCCAGGGGGAAGCGGAACAAACAAACAAACTTTGAAGCCAACATGAGTCCATTCATTCTTACTTCTTAAGGCCCATTCTCACATGCATCCCAGCGCTTAGCTCAAAGTCAGCGTGCCACGCTCTATAGCGCCGAGTTCGCACCACGGTGCATGTGTGAACAGGCGTTTAGATGGGGCAACTTCCCATCTAAAGTTTGGTGGCGGTGCAACACAGAAGTTTGTGGTGGTGCAACACAAAATCAAACTAAACAAACAAGCCACAAATTAGAAAGGAAGGGAATTGTGAGGGACTGTGCTGTGCCCAATGTATTAGTGGGCCAGAAGACGGAATGTGCTAATTACGAGCGTGCTCCCCAAACAACTTGGAAACTAAGAAATACTAAAACGTTTACTGAAAATTTGACAGATCCTGATTATGGTAAACAAAGAAAAATATAACTTTACTTTAAAAATCAACAAAGCTGCACTACAGAAACAACCAATATAATTTGTGCAACAACTTTGTGAGGGCATTCCCTTTTAATTTCGAGTCAAACTAGAACTGAAGATTTGATTGGGGCAGTTCAAACTCGCAGCCTTTATTGTGCGATTCGTGCGGGAAGAATGTGCGGTGAGACGCTGCATGAACGGGCACCCAAGACTTACGACAGTCCGACACGGCACCCTACGTTACAAAATTTTCTTTCTCTCCGTGAACGTAAAGAAAGACAAGGTCCCCGTGCGTTCCCGAGGAAAGGTAGAATGCAAGATGAGAGACCTCTTTCGAACGTACGGGGCGATCAACGTCGACGTCGAACGCAAACGTGATGGTTCCTCTCCGCTCGCCCGGCACCACGGTGCTGTCGTCCTCAACGACATCTGGAGGAAACGAGGCCAACGTTAGCACCTCAAAAACACCCTTGTCCTTTTAATAATTAGAGTATTATTATTACAACATATACTGCGCTCATGTCGCAAGTCGCAGACCCGAAACTTTGAAACAAAATTCTATTGAAAACCAAATTCTAGAAAAGACAATGATTGGAAGGTTTTTTTCACTTTCGAGACGAAGAACTCGGAGTTCTGTTAACAGAAAACACCCCTTCCGAGCTCGCCCCGTGCCACAATTACCGCCACATTGCCTTCACATACCTCACAGGTTACATTCTGAACCAACAAATATAAATCCAATCTCTTATATTTCTTAAAATAATTACAGTTCATATTAATCTACAGGGTGAGGTCGAGGAAACGAAACCTGGTGTTTCAACCCGCATAAACAAACCACGAATCGCAGAAAGCTGAAACTCAGTGAGAAAGTGACGCTAGTGGTGGTGATAAAATGCGAAAATTTGAGCACATGACGCCAGCTGAATCAAAATATACAAAAAGAAAAACAAAAATTCTCTACGAGCCAACGCCCACCTAAGCCTAATTTGCATCATACTGATATTTGAGATTGTAGGTGTAGCATTTTTCGGAAAACTTGTAAGTTAGAAAGACAATATTTTCTTTCTGCTGACAAGATTTTTAACTGCCATAATCTACATGTACCCACATTTGATAATGCGAGGCTTGCTAAAAGATTGAAAATAAAATGCCTCAATCGGTACCGCCTGGGCACAGCCGATTTAAAGCCAATATGAAGTAAATGAAATGGATCCTTGGATCAAGTGGAAATTTCTGGAAATGCCAATTGAAATTAATGGGGAATAAAGAAAACCACCAACTGTAGCCAGTGGAACGGCCCAGAAAAGCCAGCCTAAAAGTACCCGACTCACTTTCCAACTCCGCTACTAAGACATGAGTGCCGCGGGTCCGAAGTCACCTGTATGGCAACCATGAACCACACAGCCCTGTCGCAGTGATCACTTTTATATCCTCGGTCCCTGAGACCACCCCCGCCATCATGCGGGGCGCTCTACTTCGAAGATACGAGGGGACATGTACCCATTCAAATTTCTATCTGATGAATATTAGGCTAAGGTGGACATCGGCTCATTGAAGTTTTGTTTTGAGCGCAGCCCGCTTTTCCGGCTTGGAGCGGCGTCGCCGTCGGCGTAGCCGCACGGTGCATTATGGGAAACGTCCCATACTGACGTCATACGTGACGTCACGAGGGTCACGAATGACGTCCACGAGGGACCCGCGCGTTGCATTATGGGAAACGTCCCATGATGCAAAGCGTGGGTCACGAGTGACCGGTGCATTGCATCATGGGACGTTTCCCATGATGCAACGCGCTCTCCTCCTCCTCAGCAGTAGCAGCAGGAGGAGGAGGAGAGAAGAGGGAGGAGAAGGAAGGAGAGGAGGAGGAAGGGCATACCCACCCCTTCTCCTCCTCAAGAGCTGCGCATCTCATTCGGCATTACAAGAAGTTGTAAACATCTTTCTTTTTTTCTTTTTTTCAATCTTTTGATTGCGGTAATGTCACATACTTAAAGTTTTGCATTTTATCACCACCACTAGCGTCACATTCTCACGGAGTTCCAGCTTTCTGCGATGCATAGTTCATTTATGCGGGACAAAAAACACGGTTTCATTTCCTCAATCCCTCCTTTTAAATTAAACACATCTATGCATGCAACTGCACTCCAAAAACTAGTCTGGCCAGAGTAGACGAGGAAGCATTCAAAATAACAATCAATCTGGCAACCATGGGCATGCTTTAGCGAAGCTAGAAGATAAGGCCATGTCTAATATGTGTGCCAACAGAAAAATGGTGGCATCCTGAGGCTGCACTTACGAAAATATATTCAACCCGTTGACTGTGGTTGGATTATGGTCGCTTAACCCTCCACATTTGGCAATCACAGTTTAAAACAAACTGTGAGAACCGTTTCTTTTTCACTGTTGCCCACTTGAATTTTCGTTTTAAGACCGGACAGGGACACGGAGGAAAGCTCACCGGGCTTTTCTCCGTGAGCAGACGGCGACTCTTGGGGAAGCAGGAAGCAGGTAAGTACCCTCTGGCCGGTCTCTCGGTCCAGATCAGACTGGAGCAGCACCAGTGGTTTCGTCTGCCAAAATGATGCACTTAAAACAAACTTCTGCTCAGAGCACACTGCTGTTTATAACTCCTGTTTATAACAAATTTCTGTTTACAACACATGCCTGCTTATAGCAAGCTCTGGCTTATAACAAACTTCTGCTTATAATAAAACTTGTACTTATAACAAACTTTTACCTAAAGGGGTACTGCAACGAAGCTCTAGCGCCTATTTTTTTGTCTAAATGTCAACCATGTTCTGGCCACACCACGGAAGCACCAAATTTTTTTCAAAAAGACACATAAACATTATTTAAAACAAATAAACCGATTACAAGATTGCACCTGGTGAATGCTCCCAGAGCTACTTGGAATGTCGTTACGTCCCTTTTCCCATAAAAGCAGCACTGCTCCGCTGAAGTATGGCGACAAGCTGCGGATGCGTGAGCCCTGCGAACCTGGCCAAACCGGATTATCCTTCTCTCCCGCACATATTCAACTCCTGCGGGAAGCGGGGAGAGGGGAGTTGAAAGCTGAGGTGAGTTGCTTTTTCGACTTTGCTGGCATTAACATTACAGAACCAGTCATCGGCCATCCCAAACGGTCAGGTTGTAACGCGTTGATGCCACCAAGTGGCTAAGCTCACAACCTCGTCAGCCTCCCTGTAGCCTTGTCCGTGAAGCTAAGCGCAACGTCATGAATGTGCTCGGGATGCATCACACTCTCCGATGGCTGCCCTTCCAGCGTTCGCTGGAATCGGCCATTTGGAACAAAAAAATATAGCCATCCATTCGAAATTCAAACGTGCGATTGTCATTAGCAGATTTTGTTGACTATGCTTAACTTATTTCTGATTTGAGAGAGTATATCTAAATTTTAATTTCAGTATATATCCCTTTAAAACAAACTTCTGCTGATAACAAACTCCGTTTATAACAAACTTCTCCCTATAACAAAACTTCTGTTTATAACAATATTCTGCTTATAACAAACTTTTGCTTATAACTAACTTCTGCTTATAGCAAACTTCTACTTAAAAACAAACTTCTGCCTACAGTGAAATACCACCTGAACTAACTCGAGCTGAACAAACTTTTGTAGAAATCCCCAGCAAACCCTTATTGTGTCCAATGCACTCAGTTGAGTGAACTTTCACTTATTCAAACTTTTTCTTGGGTCCCTCAAAGTTTGTTCAAAAGGTATTTCACTGTACAACAAACAGGCATGGGGAAAGCACATCACCAACAAGCAGGTGTACTGGATACTCTCGATACCCCAGTTTAAAATCCCTAAGACACCCCATCTAGACCATGGGTTCTCAAACTGGGTTCTAAGGAACACGGGGTTCCCCAGAGTGGTGTAGCATGATTGCCCCCACACGCAGAATCCCTGTCTTTAAAGCCCCGCGTCATTAGCACCCCGTCTTGAAACCCACGTTCAATTAGACCCACCCTGTATTCCCCCCATGCAAAAAGCCCCATCCTCACTCTCCCCGTCCCACCCTCTTTGCGCTTCAACAAGCACTGCTTTATGTACTAACCTAATACGTTGAGGGTCTACTAAGGGTTTTTAAGTTAAAGAAACAACAAAATAAGGTTAACTTGAACCGCAGAAGAACTTAGAATGATATACAAGTGGCCAATTGCATAAATCTGCATAACCAGCTATGCACTCCACCGTCATAGAGGTATACTCAGACATAGAATTATAAACTTTATCTACCTAGATCGATACAAATATTTTTAAAACGGCGTAAGAAGAATGGAACTGGTGTTCAAAGCTGTCTACGTAAAAAGTATAATGCCATGAGCTGCGCGTTAACAGTCTTGACAGAACCCACTTGAACTGTAATCCGCACATACTTCAGAGTTGATGAAAGCTTTGGTCTAACGCTTATTCATAAAAACTGTAACTTTAAATGTTTTGCGAGTGACTGATACATTACTTTCAGTTAGTTTTTACTTCTAATGTCACAAGATGTGAATGTGCACAGTGCATGCCTGAAAAACGTGCACAGCATATCCACGTGGTGAATGATGATGAGTGGGCGAAGCTCCGGAGTGAATCGTCGGTAAACCAGCGATTCTTCCGTTAATTCGCCTACTCATCGCCATGTAAAGACGTGAGAAACACTGTGTGTGTGTGTATACAAATCAAGTTTTATCCGAGCAGACTGACGACGCGATTCGGCTTCCCGCTCTCGCACGGCCGGATCTTGGCGGCGTCGACGCGCAGCCTGACGACATGCTTCGGCCTCTCGCTCTCGCACGGCTGGATTCTGTCTGCGAGCGCGCGCTGCCGCCGCCTTGCGCGCTCTCCGCTCCGCAGCCTTGTCTACTGCCTCCATCCAGCTAAACTACGAGCAGCGCCGGGGGTTGTGGGGATATTTATACAGCGTGTAGTTGGTCAGCCATTTAAAGTTGCGACGAGTCACTCGCTGTAGATGAGCAATTTAGCCAGTGCGGTACAACCGCTAGCCTGGGGTCTTTAACGTGCACCACGCAGTAGTGATACACGACCGCACGCCGGTACGATGCTCATCCAGATCGAAACGGGCAGGGGTGGGGCTCGAACCCAGGATCCCTGGGTTCTGCAGCGCGAGCTTTCGCTCCACGCGCGTCGAGCTGGGTGTGCGCTTTAGCCCACTCGGCCACCGATCCCCCGAGCAGCGCCAAGAGCGAGTGCCTTTTATAACATGAGCTAAGCGCCATCTGTCATCTCTACATAAAGTTAATTCCGGAACACGCCATCTCTTGAGCCATTCATAAACTAAACCTCGAAGTGGCTACATACAAGACGCTTACTGTCTCTGTTAAAAGCAGGAATGCTCTCATTCTTGCACTGAGTGACCCGGCCACCTGACACGGGGAATTCGCATCGTGGGGTTCTGAAACTGGGGCAAAAAGGCTGGGGCGTTTTCCTCGGGGCATTTGACACGGGGCTTTTGACATCAAGTGCTTTGTGCACCAGCCCCCCAGAGTACCTTTGTGGGTTTCCCGAGCTCCCAGACACCTCTAAGAAATTTGCCGTTCTAAAATTAAGCACTATTTCAGCAGATCTAGGCCACCCATTGATGCATAACTACTGAGCCAAACATCCCTTCGTATGCTCGTTACAGTTTGCAAGCTGTGTAGGCTCCAGATAAGCTTTACTGTATCAATGTTGAAACCGGGGCACCACAGGTGGTGGAATCGGTGGTTGAGCGTGTTAGCACACTGCAGAACCCCAGGGTCCTGGTTCAATCCCAAATTGCTCTACCCATTTTGATTTGGATATCGTACCGGCGTGCGGTCGCGCATCACTACTGCACAATGCACGTGAAAAAGCTCCAGGCTGGCAGGGGAATGCCGCACTGGACCGACTTTTCACCTACTATAATGTACAGGCAGAAGCATCCACTCGCTCAAGCACCCACTATTAACATATCCAAACTTGGGAATTCGGCGAACTACACGTTAAGTGCCCTACGGACCTGGACAAGCGCCAATGTCTAGATTAACCCAGTTTTCAGTGGAAGTGGGGTTGGCGCTCCCCTCCGGGAGACATGCTTATGGTACAGTCTAAACGTGCCGCTGCTCTCTGAAAGGCAGACTCGACCTTACGCTGTGTAAACACAAATGTCGACATTTTTGTTTAATGGTTTTTTTTTTGCTATTGGTCATTAGGCAGGCAGGCAGCTTCTTGGAGACCGAAAAGTTTGGAAACCACTGGTTTTCTCTGCTTTTTTTTTTACCTGGCTCTGCGAGAGCCAGAGTGGCGTGGAGGGCTCCCCGAGCTATGGCGAGGCTGGACCGGCAGGTGGGCGAGCTGGCTCCCGCTCAGGTTCACCACCCGCAGCGCCCCCAGGTGGCCCAGTTCATCCGGCACGTTGCAGAGGCGGGGTCGTCGCCATGAGACAGCACTCCGCAGCTTCCCGCAGCTCCCGATCTGAAACCGACGCACACGGTGGGCCCCGGGGTGAGGTCCCTGCCGGTCCCCTCCAGACTTCGGCAACTACGTGCGCCGGGGCAACGCGGGCTCCCCAACTGGTATGTTTGGAATCCTATACCGCCCATGCTCCAAAAGTGGCCCCAAAGTGCTGACGCAAATGATGTGGCGCAGCCGCAAGTGTCATGCTGTCGGAGGCTCACGTGACCCGACATCACGTGACACCTATTTCCACTAATCGCCGAAGCGAGGAAATCGGTCACGGCATCACGGTGACAAGATGTCACAATATCCCCGCTAAATTGCGATAGGAAGCGCGGCTCACTGAAAATCGCATCCAAGAGCTACTGCACCCTCACTGCAGCTGACAGAAAGTCCAAGACAGGTGATTTTTCTTGTTCTAATTTTGATTTGTTTAGAGAAATTGTGTATGGGCCATTCGAGGCCCAAGTAGGGGAGGTGCCAGTTAGACAAAGAAGGGAAAAAAAGTCGAACTCGTAGCACGCGGGAAACATGACTACTATACGTCAACCAGAACTGCCACAAGTGCTTACATCATGAGCATGGAAACTTTGATTCTTTTATCTATCTTGCTTCTTTTATGTTTTCCTTTCTGTTCCTTCGCAGGAATAAACTCCTGCTGCCAGTCAGCGTGTGTTCGTCTCTTCACTTGTCGTACATTGCACTTTGCAGTGATTTTGCGCTGTTTCCGGGTATTCATTATGCACTAACTCAGCCGGACTGCGTGCTTTTCTTTTTGCATGAAAACAATATTATCTAGGTACAGATCAGTAGGTAGACTTATGCTTATCACAATCTCTTAACTCAGGACAGTGAAGACATTATTTGGATGAGGTCACAAAGTAATCAAGGGGCAAGCAGATCCGAGCTCGCCAACGGTGCAAGTGAACAAAACTACATTTAAACACATTGGTGCAGTAAAGGGGAGATGGGTATTAAGGTAAATTGATGTCTATGTTTGCGAACTTCTTGATGTTAAGGGGGAAAGACAGGTAATGTGCTAGTGCCTAGGTAGTCTCAACAGAAAACAAGAAGTTGCATACTATTTTCTTTATAAACTTGATACTATAATAAGAACTACAGTAGTTTAGCTAATGGTAGCTTCACCTTTAAAGGGACACTCGACAACCTCCCAAAAAATTTTTTTCATTTTTTTGCCAGGCGCTTCATTATGGTGTCGGAGGACTACCCAATTAATATTTTTGCAACAGAGTAGCCGCATTTTTTTAATAAAGCCTTGAAAAACGCAACTGCGCGAAATCGAAACCGGAAACGGAGAAGTGGAGAGGATAGCGCCGGAGTGGCGAAGTCACGTGGCTACACCCGACCGCGGCGCTTTTTTCTCTCTCTTTTTTTCTCCTCGGGCGTAGTGCACTCATGCGGCTTTTAGCGGGCACTGTTTGCGAGCCCTTTTGCAGTTATGTTTGTTCCTAGCCGCTGCTCTGTACTCCAAGACGAGTTGTTACGTACATTGAGGAGTTGGAGATGAGTAGCGATAGTGCCCGCGGTTAATTTTCGTGATCGATCTTCGAAAAGAATACACCTCCAAGATGTTGCGTGAAGAGCTGGCCTGCACGTCCCGCGCTCCAAAAAAAAAAAGAAAAAAGTGGCATTTGTGCGACAGAGGCTTCCGAAATATCAACGTGGGATCGGGACTCAATGGCTGGCTGCAATTCCTGTAGAACATTTTGCGATGTACCCTCGGAAAGCGGACGCTACCTGATTGGAGAGCCTTTGCATTTTGTGGAAAGTGATTACATTGAGTCTGCAAGTAGGCGTCAAAAAGGGAAATCCCATCCCCATTTAACCCAGCGACGTTATCGAATCCACAACATTTTGTTTGTTAATTCTTGTTTGTTTCTTCAGTGATAATTGTGTAAAGTAGCGAAAGGCGGGCATCGAAATGTTCGAAAAAGGAAGGAAAGTGCCATCATCGGGGATCAAATCCTGGTCCTGCCGCTGCGGTGAAGCGGACGCCAGCACCCACTGGAGCTACGGGGGGATCACGGGACAGGGGGATCTCTTTCCCTAGTAATACTTCTGCCGGTAAATTGTAAGCTGGAAAGTTTGCTGCCGATTCGCCTCCAGCAAAAGCACTCCCGGTCGGGTCGGGAAGCTACCACGTATTGGCGACATATTCGCGACCTAGTAGTAAGAATCGCGACGCGTGCATATTCAACTCCGAAGCAGACGCGCCAGTGCTTGAAGTTTGCGCGAGCTGGCGTCTTCAGCCACGAGAGGGGAGCGACGACTCGGCCACGCCTTCGTGCAACTCGCTTTTGGTGGTCGGGCGGTCGCGGTCGTCGACGGGATGAATACCTACCTCTTTTTGATCAGTCCCAAATTTCTCTTTAAAGGCAGACAGTAATTCGGGCCGGTACCGCGAATCCGTACAGTCTCCGAAGTAGAGGTCCCGCGCCCGCCGTCCGGGCCGGCCATCGCCGTCTCCGCGAAGTCCCACGCAGTACGCGAAACGACGCACGCACAGAATGCTTCCGGGGCTCTTCAGTAACTTTTTTTTTCAATCAACGGATTGGCAGCTTTTTAGAAGCCACAAAAACAGGGCTTCATATTTTTTTCATATTTTTACATGGAGTGTGTGCCTTCAGTGACCAACGACTTTCACAAATTTGGCAGTCGCATCGATAACTTTCGAAACCGCCTGACCACGGAAAGAGAGTGAGCTTGTGCACTGGAACCGGCCAGTTCTTGATCGTGCGAGTTCTCGGGCGTGAAAGAAACCGAACTTCTCGAGTCGCAAATTGTGTTTTGGGTAGCGGGGTTCTCATATGTCATGTACAACTAAAAACCCGGAGAGCATAAACACCCTGTCAGTGTCCCTTTAAGGTCCCCAGATGCAGAGCAAAAAAGTGAAGAAAAACTTTACCTCGGGTGCAGGTCCTCCAAGAGGTTAAGTCGTCACGGCGATGAGTATCGGAAGACTACGTAGCAGTCCCACCGTAGAAGGTAGAGTCAATCTCATTACCATTGATTATCAACCTCTTCCAGCTTGCACAACCTGACAAAACAGAACGTGACTCAAGCGTACACCACTCCAGCGAGCATGCCTCGCGTGGAACAGCAACAGGAGGAGATTGTTTTGCAAATGCTAGTTATCTGCTTGCTCAACCAATTAACCAAATACCCTATGTCCCGTCACAATCTTTCCCATACAGCGTCACACGTCACAAGGCAGATGGCTTGTCTGTACAACCTCCAAGCAGCCTTTACAGCAGTGGGAGCTTAGATACAGTAGGCTCGCGATAATTCAAACTCGGATATTTCGTACTTCGGTTAATTCAAACAGATTTGAAAATTCTGGGTTGTCCCGCTATGCTTTTAATGTATTTATAAGCCGCTTAATTCGAACGGCGTTTTTGCTTAATTCATACTTTTTTGTTCTCACGGCCCCGTTGAGTGCGCCTCTTTCCGAGCACCGGTGCACCGCAGAGAAGCAATACCCGCGGAGCTTGCGTTTGCTGCTTCTACGCAGTGCACCGGTGCTCGGAAAGAAGCGCACTCAACGGGGCTCGAGCAGCGGTGCACCGCAGAGAAGCAATACCCGCGGAGCTTGCGTTTGCTGCTTCTACGGAGTGCACCGGTGCTCGGAAAGAAGCGCACTCAACGGGGCTCAAGCGGGCACACATTAGCGGAAAACGGGGTTCACATTATGTGCTTCAAGACTAGCAATAATGACCAAGACGACATCGAGGATGAGGAACAGCTCACTGGCATCATGCTTTCTGGCCTTGAAGCACATAATGTGAACGCCGAGCTGGCGGAATATGCTAGTCTTGACGACGATGTGTGTGTTTGTCGTGATGACTCATTAGAGGACATAGTACAGGAAGTAATGCCAGCACGGTGCAGCAGTGAGAGTGAAGGTTACAATGAAGAAAGGGATGACCCACTACCAACTTTCACAGCCCCAGTGGCCCATGAGCACATCGCTCAGCTCCGAAAGTTTGTCTTCAAAGGAAGAGCCCCGTAAAGAGCTACTTGCATTGGCTAATATTGAAAATTTTGTTTTGAGATCTCATGTGCTGACTAAACAGTCCACAGTCGACAACTGTTTTGCCGGATGAATAAACTTAACGTCACAGTTTTTCACCAATGTGTTATGCCCACACTTGCTTATAATTAGGCCTATGTAGAGGAAACTGGAAAATATCTGCTTTGTATGTGTAGCTATCCATGTAACAAATCATAACGTTGTCTAGTATCATATTTAGATGAATTTCTGATAATTCAAACTTCTGATAATTCAAACTAAAATCTGTGACTTCCTGGAGTTTGAATTAATGAGAGTCTACTGTATACGCAGTTTAGAGCGGCCACAATACTTCAATCAGCAGTAAACTGACAGTGGGGTGGGAGCAACGCACTAGCCGAACCAATGAATCGCCTCCTTTTCACTTTATCACCTAACCCCACTCTCTGCGCGTGGGTATAGGTAGTCACAAGTTTATCCCTGTCAACGGCAATAGGAACATCCAATTACAATTTGTAGAGAAGCACGTGAAACGTCCGGTGGTCGGCAATCGATTCCACCTGGATGCAGACACTCCAAACACAGGCAAAAAGGGTGGCGCTTACTGTCCAATGCTGTCCGGCAGGGTAGCTAAGTGATTGTCGTCCAGTCGCAACGTCGTCAAGCTTTGAAGACAGCCTGAAATGGACGACGGGAAAAAATTAATTGAAAACAAGACTCCCGGGTTTGCGCATCCGTGAGCATGTTCGTCAGTGCAAAGGGGGGAAAGGGCGGGACACGCTACCCAGGGTCTCCGGAACCTTTTGCAACTTGTTGGCGGTGAGCGTGAGATCCGAGAGCACCGCCAGGTGCTCGATTTCTTCCGCAACGTATGAGATCCGGTTCCGGCTGGCGTCCAAGTAAGTGAGCTTCACGAGATTTCCAAGGTACTGAAATGCAAACGCGCCGCGAAAACCCAAGACGTGAGCGAGGTGCGCTCGGCAAAAATGTTGGGATTGAAATCAGTCGCCGAGACCACTCGCGAAGTTGAGACCCCACGTAAAGAAGTGTCCACAAAAGGAGCAACAAAACATGCCGCAGGCAAACGAGGGTGCAGTACTGCTGGTGTTGCCTAAAGCCACCAAACAAGCTATGCTTCGGAGTCACGACACTTTAGCCATCCTGTGGTCTAAAGCCACGGTTGATGGTTATCCGAAACTTTGTCTGAAAGAAATGACAAAGAATGCTCGGGCGAGAGGTAAACGTTCGACATCTCAAACACCCGAGACTTGGGGACAAACAAGTGAAACTGCAGCAAGTGCTTTTCCTCCTCCAGAAATGTAAAAAAAAACTCAATTTGCCTGAGCTTCCCAACACCGTACCTAAAGGTCAGGAAGTCTCATTCTTTCATCGTAGCCATCGCCAATTGCAACCACTATGCGCCAAAACATCCAGAAAGAGTAGAGTGTCACAGGGAACGAGCTATGCTTGGAGCATTGGCACCCTATTCCCCAATCTCCTTGTGGGCAAAGCCATCTTGCTGTATGTGCGGATCGGGCGCAACTGGGCAATCGTTACCGTTCGAAAACGCAACTTCTAATACCTGCACTCCACGCACCCTCAGGATAATACATAAAAAATTTTCATTATGAAGGAAAGAATCTATGTACAAGTAACTGAGTGCACAAGCTGACAAGACAGCCCAAAGTTGCTAAACGATATACCGTAAAATACCGGGCAAGCGACCACTCAAACTTTGGAGATAATCGCAAAAGAATGGGGGATGGGAGCTTGTCCAGTCATCAATTTTACATATAAATGTACTGTGCGTATTTTCTCAGATCTTACAAATTTGGGAATGGGCGCTTAATGTGGAATGGGCGGATGCACGGTATTCTATGGTAAATGCTTTTGAAAGTTCGAAAGATGTATAATATTCTGAAATCGGCTGGGATTACTGCATGAAAATGGGAGATAACATAGATAGGGTGTCCAAATATCATCCAGAGTCACTAAAGCCGTCCTTCACTGTATGTTGTGACTTTTCTGGCCCCTCTTGTACCACAAGCCATCAACCACGTTACATCAGCTGCTCCTCCCCCGTCAACATTTCGGTCTTCATAAGGTTTTGGTTGGAAGTTTTCATGGCAGCGGCATAAACTTTTATGCTAGTGGAGGTCTTGTGGTGAATTTTTGTTAGCAGACTGAGAATTGCGCTAAGGCACGGAAGTTTACAGTTCTCGAGCTGACAGACGGCGAAACTCGTGCACGCTCCCACTGTCGTAGCTTTGCTTTGCGCTGACTCCACCTGACGCGGAACGTTTCGACGTAAACGTCGAAAGAAAGAGTCCGACTTGAGGCACTGCGCCCTTCTCCAAGCGTAGTTTGAGGGACGACGAATACTATCCCTCGCGTTTCCCAGCCACGCTCGTGACAAGACGGGACAGACCGCATTGCTCAGAAGTATCGTCAATGCGCCGATATCGCACATCACTAAACTTGCAGAGCCATGGCCATTTGCTCCGTAAACATTTTCGAAGAACCCAATCTTCTTTTGCAAACACACACGTGAACGGAGCGCCGAAACAGTCGCCGTTGCCGTGGTTAAGCTCGCACGTCGCGGTAAATGTCCCTCCGCTGGCATTCTCCGCTTGCTTTTGCACCATCTGTGGTAAAACTTGTACTCGCTTTGGAAGTTTCGTAAGGCGAAAATTTCGCTTCTTTGTGTTGTCTGTTGCAAAATGAAATCGGAGAAATGTAGAAAAGCGCCGCTGCCCCCAGTGACAGCCTCTCGAAGATTCGTGTTTCGAGCAACCGCAAGTTAGTTGGACGCATTTCTTTTTTTGTCGATTCTAGTCTATATTTTGTTTTTAATTTTTCTACTCGTAAAAGTAGGATGTCCAAGGATAATAAAACAAGCAAAACCAAGAATATAAAAAAATTTCCAAAATGAACTTGATTTTTCTCGACTCATACGTCCGGCATGTTCCAACAATGTGAGGGCGCGTTCTAACGGTGGTTTGATTGCAGAATCTTACCGATGGCAGAGCTGTCAGCCGGTTGTTGTCGCACCAGAGTTCTGTGAGACTGGGCAGACTTCCAATCACCTCCGGCTGCGAGAAGAATGACAAGATTAGCGCCAGAGTCGTCACGGCACTACGACGCCTTTTACGCCGCTACGACAAAGGTTACATTTATTACTGAAAGCCGAGCTTTACGGGCTATGTGTATAAATAATGAGAGCAGCTCCTTAAACATTGTGTTGACGTATGCCTAACAAAAAAGGAATTCGCTAGGTTGACAACCATAGAACCGGGAGGTTTCTATATTTTTATGAGAACGACGCCTTCACACGATCACCTTCCCAAGACGGCTTTCCAGCTATTTCAATGCATACCGGCCAAACATTAAAAAGAAAAGCAAACATCCACAGAGAACATGAAAATGTGAAAGCAACCTATACACGATCATGTACGAAACTGCATAACCCATAGTACATCAACCTAAGAATGCAATGAAGGGCAATCTGTAATGCGGTGCATTTACCGAGCCCAAATTTCATACCTGACAGATCCTAACGTTAGGTATTTGAACAGCAACAGAAGAATACAAATAACAAAGTGAAGGTTCGTTTGTGCAGGTGTCAGCCGATATACTGTCGAGACTGGTTATAACAAAGTCGACGGGAATCTGAAATCACTTCACTATATCCGCTTCTTCTTTATACCTAAACTCCACAAAAGTAACGCGAAAAAAAAGATAACACGAGTTGTTATGGGGACATGTTTATCGTGCCTGCAGAAAGCGGTCGAGGCTTCCTGCAAGCACCCTTTGTAAGATCAGAGCCGTTTCTCCCCAACTGCGAGAAGCTCCGATCGAAAGAAGATTCTGTGAGCTACGTACGGACCGTGTCGACAGCTGCGACAGCCGCCGCGCAGGATGCCGGCGGTGGACGGCATCCTTACATTTATGCGCACTTTGTCGAGGATGGCGGCACGCCTTTGTTTCAAGGAGCTTGCCTTCGTCTTGCCTGTCAAGGTGCCGGCAAAGCTGGGACTCGTCATAGTTGAGTGGCGAGGAGTTGCCGAATCGGTGCTTGAGCGAAGCTAGACCTTCGCGCAGAGAGGGACTACATTGACTAGCAACGCCGACATGGAACACGAAGAAAACAAAGAAGCCCGCACGGCACCGAGTTCGCGCTAGAGTTTGTGTCTCGTCGCTACAGAGAGCCTACATTTAAGAGAGGGCGACTGATCAATCGGGGTCACGTGGTTTGTGGGCCGCGTTTGCAAAATGAGCTGCAACCTGCAAGGAGTCAAAAGCGTTCACCGTGCGCAAATGTGTCCACCTCTCTGCCCAGTTTCCTCGCCACGCTGGCCACGAGACGACCAAATGCAGGCACACTTGCGCCAATCTGCCCAGGAGACGTCCACCATTAAATGGCAAATGCTCTCCATGATTGGAGTTGCTTCCCTCTCGTCGCTAGCGCTCCAAACGCCCCTGTCGCATGCCACGACGGCTTCTCTGCGTGCGATGCGGAAAAGCCGCCTCCCAATTAGGGAGCGGTGGAGCAGACGACGATGCAGAGGCTGCCGCTGGCGGCCCTTGCAGGGCATGTCTGTGGCCTGTTCTGGGTGACTGCTCGGCCGCGGCAGCAAAGTGGGCCAGTCTGCGACTCGGTAAGCTTCCGAATTTGATTATTTTTTAAATTATCCGAAAATTTGTTTTCGCTACATTTGCGGGAGCCGCTCATCTTCCTTCGCTAAAAACAGACACAAATACATTGAAAAAGTGCGAACAGGAATGGGAAATCATGATCACTTTGCTATAGCCGCTATTTCGTTATCACCGACTTCATTATAAACAGTCACGACAGCATGACCCTCATTTAATGATTGAAAAAATAAAAAGGACAGCGCTTGAAAGCATATGAGAACAAACCCAATTGCAAGCATTCCAGAAAAAAGAAAAAATCATGAACTTGCCAGTTCAGCAAAATCGTTCTGGCCAATGTCCAGTCGAATTAGCTCAGTAAGCCTTGCCATCGACTTTGGGAGCACTTTGAGGTGGTTCTCGCGAAGTTCCAATATTTTTAACTTTGAGAGCCTGAAATCAAAACATTGTAAATGACACTCTGGAAACCATGGTGAACTTAATGGTCCTATAATCTAAGCTAAAAAACACTTGAGCAGGTCGTATTTGCGAGAGAATGTATAGCAAACTTTCAACATGAATCAAAACTGAAAACACGAAAGGCAAATTACGCAGAGACATTGTCATCATCGCTCAATCGGTTGTAAGTATAGAATGCTGGGAGGCGCCTACAGATTCGGACAAGTGCAGCTTTTTGGTGTTTGCTGACATTCACGTATGCTGACACTTACACTTTCGAAATTGGTTTTAAAAAATAGACATACTAGTAGTAAATTCATAAAATTCATCCTGTCCTCATATCAACGTAAAATAACATTCGGTTTTAGGGTCATTTTGATGTTATGTGATTTTTAAGAAAGGTGTATTAATGATGTCACATGAACATTATCAATGTTACCGGCATTGGGAGACGGTAACAGATAATGCTACCAATGTATATAGGGTTCACACTTCTTTGCGGGAAATTGCACCATTTGAAATGCCCTTTCCCATTCCGTTAGAACTGCTCACATCGGGACGGCTAAGCGAAACGTAGGACAATGTTTCACCCGAAGAATGATGTATCAGTTATGAACTAGTAAGCGGCATTCGGTTTATGTTAGGAATGTTAGAAAAAGTATGGGCAAGATACATACCTTCCAAAGTTTGCGGGCAAGTATTCTAGAAAAGTGTCGTTCAAGTACAGCTGCTCAATGTTGATAAGTTGCGTGAAGCCTTCGGGAAGCCTGCATTAAACCAAACAAATATCTCAAATGCAACCAACCCAAAAACAAATGAAAAAAAAAAGTGGCTTTCACAACCAAAATTTAAAAAGCCAACTCTGTCTTTACAACTACTCATGCGCTGGCTGACGAACAGTGCACAAAGAGCTTGCATTTGGAACATTCTCAGAGTGACACAAGTAAGTAAGTGGAGTTATTCTTGAGCTTCGCGCAAAGGATGTTTTTTTGCTCTGCGGTTGGAAGCACAGATTCGAGTGAAAGGACATGACTCACTTTCCGACGGGGTTGACACCAGCCTCGACGATGGATAGGCACTTGCAACCCTTGATGTTGTCCGGAATTTCGATCACGTCTGAAAGTGAGTGTCAAGCGGTCATTCGACAGTCTCCGCGGTTCGAGTTGACGTCGACTGCGAAAGTTTCCGTCTCGGACCCAAGCTCAGCATTCTGTCGCGTCACTTTATGTTGGTTTCGACCTTGATCGTTCACTGCAAAGCCGTGCTTGCTGTGCCTTTAAAAATTGATTAACGTAGTAGTTTGGGCTAGTTGGTATGCAGACATAATTAAAAACAATGTTACGAAGCTCGTAACATTGCGAAACTGGGGCCAGTGACGGTGTTGTACCGAACACGTGATATGCATTTTTTGTGTTTTTCCTCGATTTATTTGGAGTGGCATGTTTGCTATTTATACTGGATGCTAACATAAATAAATCTTCAGTTCAGAGTCAGCACTGCGTCCTGTCGGGTACCTTTTACTTTGTCTCTCAGCTTTGCGCTGTTTTGTTTTTAATTGTGCCTTTAATAAATTCGCCGATGATCTGGCACTTCTGGTCCTAGACACAGGCCGTTGACTGCAGTTCAGCTACCGTCGTGGTTAGGCGAGAAGTCTTAAAGGGGTACTCCGGCTGTTTCTGAGCCAGCCAAACAAAGTTGCATTTTCGGAATACCCGGACTTTATGGTCTTCACGGCATGCTATTTGTTGTCTCGAAATTCAAAATAGTGATTGAGAAAATCGTGAATGTAGAAGAGGCCGAAACAGAGGTTCAAATTTCTATGCGCTCTCCGGTGATGTGACGTCACGAATGGTACAGACTTTCAGGTCGCACAGGTAGTTTTAAACAGAGTATGTTGAGCGTTTTTTCGTGCTTCTCGGTGAAAGAGCTTCCAAGCATTCTTTCCCACCATCAAACGTCTTGTAATAAGTTGGGAATGTGGTGATTGCCCACTTTGTATCGTTCCTGTCGTCACATGTCAGTGTTGCCATTAAAGCTTCCGGTTTAAGAAACATGATGAGAACGGAATTCAAAAATTCGAATAACTTGGCAAATTTTTCGTAACAATACTTGGGGGATGGGGATTTGTACAGTCGTGTCTATCGGTGCATTGGGCCAATTTTGAAGCAAATCAGCGACCATAAAAAATTGAAGACGTTTACAATTCCCTGTAATGCCGAATTAGAGCACAGCTCTTAAGGAGGAGGACGGGAGGGTACAGAGAGGAGAGTATGCCCCTTCTCCCCCTCCATTCCCTCTCCTCCTCCTCTTCTGCTCCCCTACCATTTAGCGGAAAATTTTTGCTCAATTTCTCACTAAATCTAGCGTAAATTTCCCAGCTAAATTTAGCGGGAAATTTTTTCCGATAAATTTAGCAGGGAAATTTTTCTATTAAATTTCGCAGGAAAATTTCTCTCTAAATTTAGTGGTGATGCTTACCCGCTAAATTTAGCCGGAAATTTCCCGCTAAACTTAGCGGTAACATTTTCCCGCCAAATTTAGCGGAAATGTGTTTGTTTTGTTTTTTTTTGGTGGGGAATTTTTTTGCAAAGTTTAGCAGGGAAATTTTTTTTTCTGAATTTAGCAGGAAATGTTACCGCTAAATTTAGGGCAAATTTTCCCTCTAAATTTAACGGAAAAATTTCCCCGCAAATTTAGCGGAAAACTTTTCCTGCCATATTTAGCGGAAAATTTAGCAGAAATTTTCAAATAATGCAATGCGTGCTTACGTCCGCTTGCATTATTCCCATAATGCAATGTGCGCAGTTACGCACGCCGCTCAAGCCGCAAACAAACGCCTAGGAGCTGCGTTCTAAAAATTGTTTTGAGTACCTCTTTGTTTATTATGACAACCACCATATTCAGTACCTGGAAGCTTTTTAATCTAAAGACGTCTTGGTACATAGATTACTAGAGAAAAACGTGGCAAAAACCAAGTGGTCACACGTCCCTTTGACATGAAGGTAAGCTTGAACAAGAAAATTGCTTCAAAACTCATTAAAATAAATAGTTGCAGCACGCCAACTCACAATGTCCACAATGATCCCTTGTTGAACGTCAATCAAATCTGAGTGGAAGGACTCACTGTTCTTGCTGATGTCCAGCTCTTCCAGGCCGACCAAGGAGGACAATGCAGGTGGCAATGTCTGGATGTCATTGTCACTGAGGTTCAGCTTGCGCAGTCCATGGCAGTGAAACAGTGGCTGGAACCGCGAGCAAAGAAGTGCTGTTGAGGCGATGACACTATAGATTGTTTTATCGGTCGTTACGCTTCTGCATTTCACTTTTACATGTTGCATTTTCCTGAGTTACCCTCGCCATAGACGTATCCTAGGTTGCAACAAAATTTGGGCACGTCTTGATAACATCTGATAATTTCGGAGATGTGCGGAATATGTTGCAAATGAGCTGGGCACATGCTGTGTCTGTGTGTAATGGCATGGGATGACAACATGATGTCATGGGACATCATGATGTCCATGACATCCAGTTAGGGGCCCTTTGCTGTGGCGCTCACCCGTGGCAGGTCCTTGATCTGGTTTGCATTGAGGTAGAGCTCCTCCAGGGTGCGCTCGTAGTTAAAGACCTCCGACGGGACCTCTTCCAGTCCGCAGTGGGCATAGTCCAGGACTCGGACTTCCTCTCGTGCTGGGCGCAGACACGGGCAGTGGCGGAACACTGGGCCCATTCCCCTGCACAAACCGCAAACTGATGATTCTCACCAGTTTTACTTCAACCGCCACCCCAGCTGTACACCACTCCCCAGCTGTATGCAGCGAGCAAGTCAGCCAAAAGCATGTCTCTCGGGGTCAAGAGAGGGGTCTCAAAAAAGCGAGAGGGATCAATCATTTGTGCGACCTGGCTATTGGCCATTGGAAATTGCCAATCCATAGTCAATGCCCATAGCCATTGGCCATGGTTTCTGATCACTGTACGTACTTCCGTTTGTCATGCTTTTGTAAGAGTGAAGCAAGAAAAGCTCCACCCCAGCAGACGACATTCTCTTTAGGCAATGCTTCCAAGCTGCGAGTTCTTCATTTGTTGTAGCACCTCTGGTAGTTGTTAGTCAACAAAAACAGTGCATCCTTCGAGGTATTTCCACTTCCCTTTCTCGAGGCCAAGCCCTTCTTTGTAGAGAAGCATAAAGCACTAGACAACAGAAAAGGCAAGGCAGCCATTGCTACGACTAGCAGACGACGCCACCGCAACACAGCAGCCGACATGACCCCCGAGAACAATTTTCCAATTAGAGCTCGGCACTGTGACATCACTGTTTACTTGCTTGCTGTACAGAGTTTGTGTTGGTGGGGCACAGTGAGAATGTCACGAAAGGTCTTACATTTGCGGGAGCTTGAACTGCAATGGTCCAGGTCACCCTGAAAGCAAACGGGACACGGAAGCCTAAAAAGCGGGTCCACAAATACAACGGTTCTTTAAGAACTTTGGAAAAATTGGTTGTCAGATGCACTTTGAACGTGAGGTAGCACTACGCTGACATTGACATTGACCGAATGACCAACAAAAACTGTGCATCTCGCAAAAGAAAAAAAAAAAAGAAAGTATACATTTATTTTTGAAAAAGACGCCAATGGCACAGATCCCTGAGTAGGTAGAGCCAGACGGAATGTCGTCTTTGTTCCCACGTTTTTGGCCCGAGAAGCCTGGTTCCTTTGGCTGCCTGCTGAGTTTTTGCTTTCCGCTTTTGCGGAAAGAAACCATGGGTGAAGGAGCTCATTGGCACCATTCCCACTCGACGAAAGAGGACCGCACCTCCAGACAGCACAAGTCAGGACACATCTTTCACAAGACGTGCAACCACTCCCTCTTGTTTCAAAGTTACGAAACTGTTTTCCTATTTCAAAAGATGCAATGCGAGAACGGGAGGACACTTGGGATGTGCACTTTTTCAGATGGTAACGGGGGTGGCTGATTTTGATGAGGTCGGCTGGCATCCGCTCTTTGTGCATACTTTGCGACACTGTTAGCACAAACAAGCAATCATCGGATCGTTCTTAAAACTTTTCTCTTAAAATTGAAAGGCTGTTGTCAAAGCTAGCACTACAGATGTCTCAATGTTAGTATGGATACCTTGCTACATAAACAAGCTTTACGGAGACATACTGGGTAAAAAATTAACAACGTTTTGAGGAATGGGGGTGTCTGTTTGAAAGAAAAAAGTTTGGTTCCTGCCAATACTCTTTTAAAGTAAAATGAGAAAAAGTGCCGAAGTTGTGTTTCCGCCAACAGTGTCGTACTGTGCATAATCACTCACCATGTGACACATTAATTAATGTTTCAGGGAATCAAAGCATGAATTTTAGTGAATTATGTTTATATCTGATATGAGATTTCTTTTATGTTTTCTGAAATGAAGGAAAATTTAACTATGAGTGGTAGTTTCTTCACTTGCTGACTAAATGACATCCATCACCGTGTCTAAAACTGTATCTGCAAATTTTAAATCGACCACTAAGCCCCAGATAACATAAAACTGCTAAACAAAAAAACAAAAAGTTAAGAGGATGAGGACAAACGATCAGCAAAAACAGAACTGGCAGGCCCACAATCGGAGACAGCAGAGGTTGCGATCATCTTCAGCTTTCCTACGTCTGCACCTTTCCACCATTAGCAACTTCGCACCGTCTGCGAAGTTTTTGTGGCCTGCAACTTTTTCGCTGTCGGTAACTTTCCGTCGTCTGCAAGTTTCCATCATCCAGTAAAGTTGTTGCGAGCATGGCAACCCCTTGCCCTCAGATATAGATCGTTTCAGATAAGTCACCCTTTGCCAGAAAACCTAAAATAAGACACCCTCCTAGCCAGAACGAAGAAGTAGACCTGTTTTAGAACGCGAAAGAGCGAAAAACAAAACAAAAAAGAGAAAGGCGAAAACGCAATAATAAAAAAGTGCTCTCGTATTTTCTGCTCTACTTCACAACCACGCGGGGGCTCACGAACTTAAAAAGCACCCATTTAAACTTCGTGAAAAAATAAAATAAAGAAAGTACCTCACGATTTTAATTTTAATAACGGGACCCGAGTGTCACGTCTAACAAAACGGGAAAGACTTTTTTCTTCGCAGGTTTTCGTTTTTTGGTTTGTTTATTTTAGTTCGAGGGAGTGCGCCGCGCCGTGCATTTTATTTTTAAATCTCCGCGCCAAACTTAGGCCGCTCTAAACTTCGGTTTGAGAAACCTAGCCACGTAACTCTACGCTGAACGACACTACACCCAAGGGCCGTCGTTCCTTCCTTCAGTCACAAACACAGGGAGAGACCAAATGCAACAAAACCGTCTTCAAAAAGGGAGCTAAACGATTTTAGCCGCATTCTCGTCATCACAAGGATTTGCTACGATAGGGGACAATTTTTTCTGACATTTCAGAAGTGATGACCGCGCACGAGCACAGCTTTGATCAGCGTTGAAGGTGCGCGAGCGCGCGGGCAACTTTAAAAGTCTTTGCCATAAAAAAAAAAAAAAGGTTGTTTGTAAGTTACAGAAAGGTAAGGCATGAATAGTGCACCATAGTTAGCTGGACGTTTAGGAGTCGAAGTGAGACCGCGCAGTTCTCAAGCGAGAGTAATCGCTTCGGCTACATTCGAAGCGAACGGTGGAGAGCGTAGAGCCTGGTGTCTTGCCCAATTTTACCGCCGGGGTTAAATATACATGAACGGCACCCGCCGCTACTTGGATCAAAACCAAAGCCGAAAGGAAGAGAGGGAAAAACAAAACAAAAAAAGAGAAGTCAAGCCAGACAAGTAGTCGCCTCCTCAGCGCGGTTTGAGCACGCACAAGTTCTTCGTCTACAAACGTAAGAGGGCCCCGAAAACGGCTCTTTTTTCGCAAACGCAAGTAGGAGGGCGGTGGGGTTTCAAGAAGGCACACAGAAATATGAACAGGAATAAATAGACACGACATTAACATTACTTATAATTAGCTCGGCAATCGGATACCAGCAGAGGAGGGACGCCCGCCAACCTGTCTATCCGGCCGCTGTTACACACGGATAGCCAAGTTTCGCGAAAAGAAAGCGGAACAGAAGCTGAAGAGGACCTTCGCGATTTAAACCTGCTGCCCGTTGATATATGTTCCGTATTTTTTTAATGAAATAGTTTGAGGTAGATCACGCGAGAATTGTCTACCGTTCGAAACAAGAAAGCTCGAACGCTGGAGGTCCGACGGAGCGACGAAAGATCTTCCTACCTTATGGATCAAAGCCGCCGAGCTCTGCTGGATCAGCCCTTGGGTAGTCTGGACATCCCTTCGCCTGCGTTTACGTCGCCCGAGAAAGCCGCACAAATTTTCGCACACCCCCGAAAACTTCACCTTTGTAGCGTCCGAGAGCGGACGGGAGGACGATCTGCCATAACGAAATTCACCGGAAGTGCATCATAGCGCGATGATGATGATGATGATGGCGCCAATTAAAACAAGAACAAACAAGTACCTTTGAAAGTTCATCGTTGACTCGTTATCTCGGTTTTCTATTATTTTGTGCGTAATTTTGTGCGTTAATATGCAATATTACCACCCTTTACAAAGTGCCTCACTTTCTGGCACCTCGCGGGCTTTGAGAGAACCACCATCACCGCTGCAAGAGGTAAGCTCACCACTCTTTCTGACCGCGTGTCCCACTTATAAACTATCTGGTCCAATCCAATGCCGCTAAAGTTATCACGTGACTACTGTTTTTTTAACCGAAAATTAGTGTCGAGGTATGCACGTGACATGCTAGGAGCACGTGGTTGGACGGGACGAGGTGTGTGTTGTGTCTCCGGTCGGAGAGAAGAATGAACGGACCATCGGGACTTCGGAACGGAGCAGCGGAGAAATGGCGAACAGCTGTTCGCCAATGGAGTGCTTGCTCTCGCTGATGATACTCCATCACTCCGTTCCGTTGGGTGTTTCGCTAGGTGAGCGATTTCAACGTGATCATTTCGCTCTTTCAAAGCGTGCGTGAGGATCGCGCGCTTCATATGTTGGCTTCAGTTTCTGGCGCGTGCTTGATAGCATAGCTCTCGGTAATCCGCGCGCAGCTATTTTTTTTTTTTTTGTTTGTATTGTTGTTCTTGGAAGACAGCCGTGTCTGGTTTCGGGATATGAGCCACGACGTGAACACGCGGTTTTCTGAAAGCACATTAACCGAACCCAGTTATCGAAAGTACTGTGCTGCTTACTACTCTCTGCTTCAGTTGTCCTAAAGTCTTGGATATCTATCCCCCGCCGTTTTATTATTTTTAATTTCTTTTTTTTTGTCTGTGTTTGCGTAGGGATGTGATATTCACGGATCATGGCTGTACGTTTTTTTTTTTGTAGACATTTCCTTCCTGTTGTTTTCTCTTTTCAATTCATCCTTTATCAACAATTAATTTTATAAGCATTAAAACACGAAGAACTGCGGCTTTGAACCTAGCAAGAGATTCAACAAACCTTTCAAGAGCGGCTGTTGGCAGCCAAGAGATGCATACCAATCACTCAAAACCTTTCTACTAGCTGTTAAAAAAAAAAATGAAATGAAAACTGGGCATTTTATGTATTGAATGTTTATTAGAAGGGTTGACAGGTGACGATAGTTCATCTGATGTATAACTATGATTTTGCGGAGACAGAAAATGGGGTAATCATATATCCATCTGTTGTCAACACACACGAATGCATGTGCTTCTGTGCGGTTTCTAGCGAACGTCAGTTATAGTTTATCCCTTATCATACAGGTAATGAATTTTGAATCTATGTATTTTCGTTACATATATAATTATGATGAAAGCCGTACTGCCACTTGTAGACCGTGGCACTTAAATTGACTGGAGCAAAGTTTGAAGAACGCCAGCACATACAACTCTCCGGTGCTCCACGTGTCGTCGAGTCGTTGGTGCATGTCATATAACAGCTAGCTTTTTCCTTTTACAGTCTACACGCCGTCGGATGCCTACCAAGAGAGCATTCTGAGGCCCTTCAGGTCCTTCAGCGATGTGGCCATCTTTCACTTCACCGTCCCCTCCCAGACATCGCGAGCCGCCTGGCAGTTTGTGGCCTTCATGGACGACAAGAACTGCCCGGCAGAACCGGTCCAGATGTTAGTGTCGTTTCTTTCTCCCGATGATAAGCGTCACATGTAGTGCACTGGCAGGATGAGAACGATGGGGTGTCTTCTTTAGATGCTCAGCACCCAGCACGCACTTACATTGTCCTCCGCCTTGCTTAGGCTGCATGTGCATGCTCGAAATTCACAAGACACTGCAGTGTTGTCAAGGTAAGAGCTCTCTCGCTGGAGGCGGGACTACCGAAAAGATCGCCCTGCCATTTCGATCCCGTCAGTGAAAGCAGCGGTATTAATTCTTAACACACTGAGCACACTACTAGTTCTTGTAAGAAGCACTTGGTCAGTTCAGTCAAGCCTCCGAAGGCAGGACCGGAGGCTTCATATAGAACTATATGCAAGAGGAGAATGTGCTGTTTTGTGTTGGTCGTGGGAGCAGCAAGGTAGCAGAATAGAGAAACAGACCTTATATATACTTTGGTGCCGCTGCACGAAGACGGTCATCAAACCCTTCTGCGATACCATACTGCAGGCACAAATAAAGGGGGAAAAAAAAAGAATGAACACCGACCTTAACAATTGTGGAGGAAAGTATACTGCAAGGTAAAGTCCAAATCTGAATCGACGTCATCGTCTCTTATCCTGCGTGATGCTGAGTTGCTTGGTTTCGATGGCCTGTGGATCAGCGAACAGATGACCGAATTTCAGCTCGGTTACGTGCGCCAAGTGTGGCAGCGATGAAAGATGGCATGCTTTGACGTTACGTCGCAGATACTTGCGGCACGGCAGCTACCCCGTCATCGCCCTGGACAACAGCTCCTTCCCGTCGCACGTCCATCTTCCGGACCCCTCGGTGTATCGCCTCCGCACGGAGTCGAGGTTCCAGCCGACCGAGATGCCGGAGTTCCACGTCATGAACCCGCTTCCAGGAAGCTGGTTTGTCGTCGCGTTCCTCCGTGACAGCAGCCGGAAGATAAAGCAGCAGGTAAGGGGTGCGCTTTCGCACTTGTCACGTGTTTAGACGCTTTTGCATACATTAACGCCGGCTAGGTGGCCCAAGCTGCCACCCGATTTTGAGGGTCTCGGAATTCGTCCATCCATCCATCCATGTTTTGCGTGTCTTTAAGAACGGTTACAAGCAAGTAATTCTTGGCATTCGTGGGGTGTCGTATTTGACGGGGCTGGGCGAAATTGTATCTTCGATACCGATGCCCAGTATGTCCTCGAAAGTTGTGTCTTGGATACAGATATAAGATACATGATGTCAAATGAATTTCCTGTACTGATATCCAATGTTGTATCTTATAGATACTTCAATACATCGCTGCTATTATCACAAATATTTTTGAAAAGCACGGTGTCATGATTGCCTAGGGAGGCACTAGAGTATTATACTGAAAATTAAGATGCTGACTTATCGAAAAGCAGAAGACCACAATGCAAAAATTAAAATGCTGAAAATTCAGAATGCTGAAGAAAAAAAAATAGGCTGAATGATTCAACAATATGTATATCTTCAATATTGACCAGCACAGGTCTCGAAGCTGAAAGGTGCTAAGTTCCTTATGTTTAGCACATAAGCAGCCTATTTTAATTTCAGTAGAACACCTAACTGTAGTAAAGTTTTGTTTTAGAAAAACTTTGCTTGTACTATTACCTTAACATACTGAGCTTGTGCCTGCATCCCAATAGGCACCGATCCTCCACTCTTGAAACATTTAAAATATAGGCAAAGGACATATCAAGCGTCCATCCCAACAATCTTTTGGGCCCACCGAGCTACTACCGTAAAATGCCTAGCAAGCGCCCACTCAAAATTTGGAGATGATCGGGAAAAAATGGGGGATGGGCGCTTGTCCGGTCATGAATATTACACATAAATGTACTGGTGCATATCTTCTCAGATCTTCCAAATTTAAGAATAGGCGCTTAGTGTGAAATGGGTGGATGTGCAGCATACTACGGTAACCAGCTCTGCGCGCATGCGCCAGTGCGAAGTGGGGAAGCTTGACGCTGTAGCATTGGAGAAGCAGACTTGACGGGAGCGGCACGACTGCTTTAAAAATGAAGGGTTCCATCGGATAAAATGAGGGCCTACCTCACAATGCGCCCCATTCTGCTTTTCTGTTCTCGGACCTAACTATGCACCCCATTTATTTTGTGATTATCTTCAACTTCCGTGTGGGCGCTTACTTGGTATTTTAACGGTACATGCGGGCTTCAACCTAGAGCCACTAAATAAGCTACGCTTCAGAGTAACGACACTTACCCATCTTGGGGCTTAAAATCATGGTTGCCAGCTGTCTTAAGCTTTATCTGAAATCACAGAAAATGCTTTTCCATCCTCCAGAAATGTCAAAACAGTTCCCAGACAGAGCGAAACAATATCACCTGAGCTTCCTAACACCGCACCTAAAGCTGAGGAAGTCTCATTTTTGAGTTGTGACGATTGACAGTTGCATCTGGTCTGCACTAAGCATCAAGATGGCAGCGCCCACCCAGACGTCGGGGATGGAGAGCCGGTACTCTAAGCACAGCTCATTTAGTGGCTCTACTTCAACCTTGTTTGATGTATCAGTTTTACTATAAAGAGAGTCTTTATTGTCAGCTCATAAGCTATATTTGTAATATTGCCATGCATATAAGATACATGCAGTTCTTGTTATTCATTTTTTTTTCTTCCTCTTGGCTCTGTATCTTATCTGTGCCATAATTAAGACCGGCTACACTTTGTGCGTGTGTGTGTCAATTGTACGTAATTGCTGAGCACAAACGCTTTATTTTTAAATCGTCCGTTGTGTCTCTTTAACAGGGCATCCACCGGGCCTGTCAATATAGTCTAGGCAGCATGGCAGCATGGACGCACAAACCCGACGTGGTCCTGTTGACAGCTGGTTCGTCCGTCAATGTCACAACGCCCTCGCAGCTGTCTACGTTCAAGTAAGGAAGCTACAATGATTTGTGGTCCCAAAGCCAGGCACTTGCCCAGCCCAAGATTGCATTAATATCAATTAAAATATGGGCTTATTTTATGTAGGTGCCTCTACCCAGTTGGTACTTTTGTCAATTCTGAGGATTAGGGGAAGCTGCAGAATGCAAGCATGCATGCATATGGGTGAATCTCTCAGTGTTTTGTGATATGAATTCACATGATTATGTCGAACTTTAATATAATCTGGCACAGTGTAACCTCCATTGCTGCTGTGCAGATGCATGAAAATCTCAATAGTGACATGTTTGATTTAAGGAATCATTTCAGTGTAAAAGGTAGTTTATAGTTTTAGTTCTTATTTCCCTTGGGAACTCAACTTTATCTTTTTAGACTGCAATTGAAGAGCAATGAAATTCGATGAGAAACAAACGGGGAGTGTGCAAATAGTAAATTTCTAGTTCAAAGCTAATTCGAAGCGAATACTAGTAGTATTTGGCCGAATATTTTTGAATTGAGTATTAAGTGGTTCCTCCAAGCCTTTTACTATTGTTGCGCCATGCCTTAACGAATACCCAGCTCAACTCGTGACAATTGTTTCCTGGCTTATACTTGTCCATTTCTAAGCTAATTTTGATCTAACTATAATAATGGACTGTGGCCTCAGAAAGTTTAATACCTGCATTGGGATCGCAAGTAAACAATGCATTTGGCAATACCCAGCTGTACTTGATCGAGGGGATTTATAAATCTTGCTATATGCAAATATGCTTTCTTCAATCCCAATGAATGCAGGTTGTCGAGGGCATCCCTACCTAAAATATACTCTCGCATAACGGGCACAGTTTAATATTAAACATATTACTGCAATGTGGATTTCAACATTTAGGAAGATTTTGTTTCTTTTTAAAGACACCGGATACATGCTTGCACCATCCTGCTTTGGAAGTGTGCTTTTCTCCTAACCATGCGACTGCAATATTTATACTTATAAAAGGGTTGACTGTGGCAGGTTAGCCCGTTTGAGCACGCTTCTTACCGAGCACCGGTGCTCTGCGGAGAAGCATTACGACACCTGCGAGAGCTTCGTGGGTGTCGCTTCTCCGCAGTGCACCGGTGCTCGTGAAGAAGCTTGCTGCACAGGGCTAACCCACCACCATCAATACTTCAAAAAAATATGAGTATCGCAGCTTTCGTTTCGAAGCGAATGTCGAATAGCATATTATTCGAAACTACTATTGGAAAATTCTAATATTTGCACAATCATAGAAACAAGGATTCAAGACCAGCTCTGTTTTTTGCTCTTGGTGCACATTAGGACTACCAATGTTTTCGGGCCATTCATGCAAAAGCAGGATTTGCAAAATGTTCGACTCGGTCGGGTACCCGTAACATTGCGACGTTTGGTTGGCTGCACACGGTTTGCAAGCCGCTAAACAAGTGCAACAAAAGAAAAGCGAAAGCACCAGTTTCGTTCTTTGCCGTTGCAGGGTCTATGTCCCAGATGGCACCTGGCAACTCGAGGTCAAGGTCGTGTCATGCGTCGCACTGTCTCCAAACTCGACGTCGCCGGTGGCCGCCCCTTCGGTCCAGCCGTGCGTCCGGAAGTTTGGGCTCCGTCCCAGCGCGCTTCCCTTCTTCGAAGACACAAACCTCACGAGCGCCGAGTTCTCCAAAATCGTGCCTCAGCCCGAGATGGAGGTGTACTACTACCTCACGGTGGCGTCCGACTCGCACGTCGGTTACTCCCTCGTCGTTGACGTGACAGGTACCAAAAAGTCGAGAGAAAAATATTGGATTCGTGAATTTAATTAAAGTGCCGACATGGGCGAGGTGGTTCGTGACTGACGGTAGCAGAATGGCACACAAATACACGAAGACAAGCGAAAGGAGTACCCAGGATGAGCTCTGACTGACAAGTGAAAATTTATGCGGACAGCAAGTTGTCTGCTTGTTGCGCAGGGGTTGCGCCGGTGACGTCAAAACGAGACTGAGCTCTGATTGGCTTTAATTGAAAGAATAGTGGGTAGACGATCCATGCTAGATGCCTTGAGGTTTCACCCACTATATCTTTAAATCAGCTAATCAAGAGCTCGGCGTTCTGACATCATTCGCAGCCCCTGTGCAAGAGGCAGACGAACTTGCGCTCCGCATTGAAAAACGAAGCCCAGCAACAACGACCACCGCAAAAGAATGCACAGAAAAAGAAGTAAAAGCAACAAACAAAAGAGACTGCAGACCACGTGAATTTTGATCCAACGAGACATCTGTATATATCTACACAAAAATGCGATAGAGTTTCTTAGTACTTGTTGGATCAGGACTCATGTGGTCTGTGGTCTTTTCTATTTTTGTCGCTTTTTGCCCTTTTGTGTGTGTGTGTTTTTTTCTCAGTACTTTTTGTTGCTGGGCTTAGTTCTCCAATAAACTTCACTCGTAAGTCAGCATTCATATTTTGTACACCTTTTGCTTGTCTTCGTGTTTTTGTGCGCCATTTTGTTATCGTTAGCTTTGAGAAACTGGCTTGTCTGATATCTAGATATATATATATGATTACTTTTCTGCCATATGCTGGATGTTTAAAAGAAAAGAGAACCACGTTTCTTTCACCCCAGAAATACCTAAACTCACCGTTGCCGAAAGCTCAGTGTCCGCCCAAATGTAGCACTAGTGGTTGGGACCAGGTACTAAAGTTCCAGAAATTACCCTTATCCGATTAAAAAATGTAAGCTGTTTTCAAACATGATTTACAAGATCTCACTCTCGGTAACATATGACATTCTTTTCCATGTATTCACCGGGATGATTGGTGGCCACTGTTTCCGCAGTAAAAATTTCCAGCTTATCACTTTTGGATCAGTTAACAGCCAAGTTATAAAACTTCGGCATGTGGTCCCAACTACTAATGCTAAATTTCAGCAAAGACCGAGCATTACTTGGATCATTATGAGTGTAGTCCTGTTAGCATTTCTGATGTTTTAAAACAAGGGCGGTGGCACTCAGTTGGTCGAACGACGTTTTAGCGAACGCCGACTTTACAGCGAAAAACAATTTAGCGAATGGTCGGCAGCCGCAAAGCGGCTTTTACGGTTGAGCCAGGTGAGTTAACATGATCCACATCACATGAGCAAATGACGTTTTAGCGAACAGCAGTCATTTGAGCGAATCAACATTTCAGTGAATGACATGGGCGCGTTAACATCCCCCCAACTGCGTTCAAGCCGCTTCGCAGCAAAAGTCTACGACAGCTCATTACAAAAATTATTTTTGCAATGAACCGCCCCAGACTGCCATCGCGAAAGGGAGGGGGGGGGTTTAACCTACGTCCCCGTCATTCACTAAAATGTTGATTCGCTCAAATGACTGCTGTTTGCTAAAACATTGTTCACTCATGTGGTATGGATCCCTTTAACAAGATGCAACAAGTAACTCGTGGCATAATCAAATTGGATCAATCTCCCATAATTCGGGTTCCAGTGAAGATATAATTATGTAATATCTAATTGCACACTTCGAACCTGCATGAAATGTGACATCTCGGTCTACGGTATAGTGAATACGCTTTAAGGGGGGACACTACCCAGAATAAACAATTTCTGCAAAAAAAGTTGATTTTGAAATTATGTCATATGTACGTCCACCAATATCTAGAGAGTATTCCCAGAGAGTTTCATTAGTTTACACTGCATAGTTAATTTTTTATAAATTATTTTTGGTCCACCGATGCTATTGAAAGGTAGAGGTTGGAGCACTTTGAACACATTTTTTTTTCCATTCCACTTTTGGCATAAATTTCACTTTAGGAAAACTATCGTTTTGGTATTACGTAACTTGGATTAATTTTTATCAGTTTTT
The DNA here is from genome assembly GCA_037355805.1 of Ixodes ricinus. Classification (NCBI taxonomy): domain Eukaryota; kingdom Metazoa; phylum Arthropoda; class Arachnida; order Ixodida; family Ixodidae; genus Ixodes; species Ixodes ricinus. The sequence goes on from JAZHYW010016360.1 coordinate 66,195, forward strand.
CTGGGGTGAAATTTTAAGGGAGCATTACTATGAGCTTGCATTTTTTATTTTTCTCAGTTTTCATGCTCAAGAACTAAAATTTTGGACAAAGGATGGAAATCTAAGAAATAGTATTTGTGTTTTTGTGTTTTTTTTGTCATGAAAGATAGTATAATGTAGAAATATAGCTCCATAGTTATCTGCTCTGAACTGTCCTAGAGCAATTTAACACATGAAAACAACAAATTTATGAGTAATTTCAAAACGATAGTTTTTCCTACGCAGAACGCTCACTTTCATCTTTGATCATTTGCAATTTTTTTGTACTTCACCCAGGTTAACAAAATTTGGCACAGAGTGTTCTCAACATCATCCGAAACAAGCCCTTTAAACGTCATTTAAATCGGACAAGTGGTTCAAGAATTCACTCTTTGGGTAGTGTCCCCCCTTAATAGATAGGAATGAAATGTGCCAAGGACCCTCGCCTAACCATAAATACCGACGCAATACAATATTGCGCCGTCAAGAATCGTTTCCCGAAACCTTTCGGAAACCGTCTGCGCAGACTGCCCAACGCTGTGGCACCTTCCGACGCGCAAGTCGCCGAGGCGTCCCTCGTCACCTCGACGTCGGTACCGGCTTCAACGAGTCGGACACCACAAACGAAACGTTGGCCAACCAGACCGCCAACACGCTCTCGGCAGTCAGCCAACTGCACGAGGTCCACGAGCAGACGACGGGGACGGGGGCTCCGTCGCCTCAGTCTCGCCATCCTCCGAGTTCCAGACGCACACGGCGCACTTCGTCAAGGAGATTCTCGGAGAGGAGAGCATCCTCGCTGCGATGCAGGGCTGCCTGCCGATGATCCCGCTCACGCGCATCAAGCACGCCCAGGATTTTCTCGACTCCTTTCTTGTCCAGGTAGGGAAATGTGTGTGACAGCGTCTGCCCGCATACAATCTCAAGAAAATTGTGCAAAAAAAAAAAATGTATATCCAAAAAGCTGGGAGGAAGCTTTAAGGATGGGTAAGTACGATAGGCAAACTGACTTCTCTGCGGTGCAGCTCTGCATGCTGGGAAAGCATGCCTTCAGAGCTTTGGCCCGGTACTGGAAACATGCTAGCGTTCATTGGACATAACTCTGTACTACTGTCTCGCAACTTGTTCTGCAATCTCTTGATTCATACAGTTTGTTCTGCTAAATGGAGAATACCGTGATAAGAAAAGAGAAAAAGGTTATTTTTGTTTTTTTGCTTATAAATGCAACTGCAGCTTTCATTTGAGCATTGCAGACACCGACATCAAAAACGGTTTATCATCGTTGGTTCTACTTGGAGTATGTAAAAGGTTTGTAGGGGCCTCTCGAGCACCCTAATTCTCTCAGTTGTCCCTACCCCCTCAGTAAAACATGTTTCCCATTGAGGCGTGAATTATGCACGCCTGAACGAGGTGCTGATGTGTGCCTCCCTCAAAGTCCCGCTTTCCTCTCTAAACAAAGCTTGCAAACCTATGAGCTGTTTTGTTGCATAAATGTTGAGATGGGGGAAGCTGTTACTTAAGGTGACACTCGGCTTGACTAGATTGGTTGATTAAATAATTAATTTATTAATTGAATGAGCGAATCAATCAATCAGTCATATATTAAAATGTCTCGGAACCCTCATAGCCGAGCATCGTTACCAAAGACAGCACAAATGTTTCAGGGACCAGAGTGGTTTTCGTCCTGGCTGGGTCTGACTGACGTTTTCCCAGTCATGGTGCGGCTAAACTTGGAGCCTTTCGTGGACATCGGAGGGACATTGCAGACCAAAATTCATCTAGACAGCATGGTCAAGGTAAGGCTGACAAAGCATTTTTTGCTTGCCCGAAAACGTTTTGTTTATTGCTGCTGTCAGTCCTGCAAAGGTTAACAGATGTGAGTTGACAATTCACAGAAGTACCCTTTGAGATACCCTTCTGAACGTTATTGTGGAAGAGGCAATTCGTCTGTGATGAAGGGACGACTGGAGACCTGGTGGTTATGATCGCGTTGGCAAGAAAACGTAAAAACCCAAGCTGGACAGGTGGAAGTGGAAGTTGAGTATTGACTCCATTGGTCAAGCGCATAATCCAGAGTTTCTGCCTTCCTGCGATGTGTCGATACAATAAGGAAAGGCACAAGAACTTGCACCATAAATGTGGTACCTGAATAATCTTACCTTCAAAGCGTAAAATACTATGTTTCACTTTAGGTGCGGCCGTAGAAGAAGCTACAAGAGTGCATGTCCGGGCTTACAGCGCAAACACCGAGCCCACGCGCTCATGCAGTGCAACATGCTCGTTCTTGTAGCTTCAGCTTTGCTCGCACATAAAGTGAAACAAGCTATAGTAAAGCCCTTCCTTGTTATAGACATTTTTTACAGCGGAGCTGTTAAGGGCTAGGTTCCCCAGGATCGTGTCCGTGTATGTCGGCACAAACCTACCTGGACAGCTACCGCCATCTATAAGCGACGGCAGCAAGCACACAACCAGTATGGTTTCCGCCGTCGCTCGTAGATGGCGGCAACCTTTCCAGCTATAATAGAAGAATGGATAGTTGGGCGCGTTGGTGAGAATTCATCGTAGGAAACAGCGCGAAACACAGACGACGACGAAGAAGAAGCACACAGTGTATCGAGTACAGCTCCGCTGGTCTTCCTTCTTCACGAGAGTGAAAAGGCTGAACGATTTTTTAAGTCAAAAGAATCGTTTCGCATCTTACAGAACCTGACCACCCAAGTGGTGGTGGTGAGCATCTGCGTCCACCACCGGAGGCCGCCGCCGTACCTCTCCGGAACCATCCGCTGCCCGCCGGACCTCTCGCTCACCATTGCAACCAACGACAGCTGGGTGGCCACCAAGTACTTCCCGTTTCCCGAGCCCGGCTCCTGGTTCCTGTCTTTCACCGTGGCCTGCTTCAATGTATCTGGGTAGGTTGTCTTGCCATCACCGCATTTCGACTTCGGCGTCGACTCACGCGCACTTGTCCTTGCAATTCTTTGTGGCACAGATCTCAACCTGTGCCTCTAGTCAGAGGTATGAGAAGTGGCATTTTTGTTATGGTGCTACTGTAGTTGCTGACAGCTAGAAGAATGCAGGGTGTTACCAGTCGAGAGCGTCCCATCATTGCTCCCAGCCAATAAGATTCCTGCCAATGAGAATTGGCCAAAGACAAAATCATAAAGCAAAAAGTGTGAACGCCCTGTATTTTTTAAGCTGCGACTACAGTGGGGGCAACCTTTGTGTTGCCTCACCTCTGAAACCCCCTTTTCATGTGTGGCATGCAAAACGGTGCTTGCGTCACAGGCAGGTAGATTGTTGGTGCCTTTGGCAGCCTTCCATGCTGCTTTTGAGAATGCCAAATGACAACTATATTTTCAGTCAAGGTTGTTGCTGGTGGCATATACTTAATACAGTCATCCACTACTGCTGCAGAACAGTGTTCTTGTGCTCAACGTTCACATTAGATTCATATCTTTGTGCATCGCATACTTGACAAAAACAATGAAGCATTAATTACGAACCAGCAACGTTCGTCGCAAAAACTCGATTAGCGGACGCAAACACCCTCCTGCGCCTGTGGCGTCCTTGCTGAAAAGACTGGCACAACTTCGGGGCCCATGTCCTTTTTTGCACGACACGAGTGCCTGTTCTCGTCCTTTCAGGTCGGCGTCGCCAGTTAGATGCGAGCTGGAGCAGACGATAGTAGACCTCCGCATCCGCCTGCAGCCCTGCGTCTTTGAGGGGTCTCCCTGTGGCCAGCATGGATTCTGCCAGGAGAGCCACTTCAGACAGTTCTACTTCAGCTCATGCCACTGTGTCGGAGGTAAGCATTCCCTTCGCAGCTTCGGCCGATTGAAGGCCAACGCGCAGTCGACGCTTTTGCTCGCTCCTTCCCCTCCCAATCTCTTTCCTCCCACCTTTGCTCTACACCCTCTTGAGAGAGGAGGAAAGTGAAAGAATGTTCTGCCTATGCAGAAGGTTAACGTTTTATATTGGCCTTTAAGGTTCCTTACTCACCTTCTGGTCTGTGGAGATGTGGAATGTCTAGTCAACAGGAATGAGAAAAAAAGCTAGCCCCATGCAGTTAATTTTTTTGTTATCTGAACCAGTGTGTTTTGTTATGATTGGAGACGGGTCAGTGAGTCGAGTGTTCTCCGAGCTGAATCAGTCGGACAATCTTATATAAACAGTCTCCAAAGTGTTACAAATTCTGCTTGCTATAACTGCAGTTTGCAATGAGTGAATCATACCCAGCGCTCAGGATTTAATGATTTCTCCTCTTTCTCATAACAACTGAGCACGTATGCACTGCACAACACGACACTGGCACCTTTTTGCGATTTACTTGCAAACAAAAGGTGTTTGGGGGCGTCAAATCTTATTGCTTAGGTTACTGCTCCAAACGACTACTTCCCACCCCACTAGTAGTTTTAATGACAGCCCATTGATTTTGAGAGAAAGACAGAAAAAGCCAGCGATTGCTTGTTCGTGCCGACAGCGTCGTGCAGTGTTCATATATTCGTTATTGAGCCGTGCAAGTAAACTAGATGTGAATAACAGCACATAGCCACATCAGGCACTAGTCTCGTATTGGGTCAATGGCCGACAATGTCGGAACTTTGGAAGACTGAAAGTTCTGCTAACCACATTTCCCGTTTTCGTCTGACCGCACACAAAGGTTGGAGGGGCTGGGGATGCACGGACAACTCAATGGCCACCCCAGCACCCCTGCTGCTGATGAAGACGCTGCTGCTCACGCTGAGCAACCTCTTCTTCCTGCCGGCCATTGTCCTCGCCACGAGGCGGCAGTTCTACACGGAGGCGGTCGTGTACGGAGTCACTATGTTCTTCTCAATGGTAGGAGCGCCACCAAAAAAAAACAAAAAAACAGATTTGACGTTTGTGTTTGTATGATGCATGGTTGGTCCGCCTTTCTTGAGATGTGGCAACGCTGGTTGATGCCTTGAGCGAGAAATTTAGCCAGTGCAGTACGACCGCTCGGCGAGGGTCTACGACGTGCACCACGGAGTAGCGATTCACGACCACATGCCGGCACGATGCTCATCCAGATCGAAACAGGCGAAGGTGGGGATTGAGCCCAGGACCCCCGGGTTCTGCAGCGCAAGCTTTCGCTCCATGTGCCCCGAGCTGCAACGTCCTAACACGCCCGGCCACCGATCCCCCTCAAAGTGCCACATCTTCTGTCTCGCGGGCTGGGTTGCTCGTTCACGGGGTACACGTCTGCGATCTGGCAACGGAGGGGGGGGGGTCAATTTCGAAATAAGTCGACGGATGAAAATTTAAAGGGTTGACAAGGTATTTATACTTGCCACACTTTTTTTTTCTTTTTACTGAAACCCAACCTGTAAGCGCCTAACTGCCCAGAAAAAAGTATTTGTGGCTCGAAATTCCGCTTATTTGTGGCTCGAAAACCACCGCTCGAGCACTAGGTGTTCGATCTGCGCTCTCCCACTTTTGCACGGCGAGGTCAGGGTGAAAGAAATATTTAAGTAGGCCGTCTAAAGCACATGTTCATTACTAAAAATAATATAATCGATGAAACATAGTTTTTACGACTGTATCCCCGCGACTCCCATACTCTATGACTCTGGTTCTCAAACAGGCGTCCACAGACCCTCGGGGTCCCTGAAGGCCTTCTTGGGGTGCCCGAAACCCTCCACTGAGCAATGAAATATATATCTTTTTTTTTAATCGACGCTGATCGCTTTACACGTGCACCTAGTGAGTGGGGTTGATTAATCTAAGTTTCGGAGCTTCAATGTTGGCATGCATGCATTTAGTTTTCATTACCCTTTTGTCATCATAATCGTCTAGATTATTCCCCTCCTCCCCAGTGGATGAGTCCCCCATCACTTTTTGCTGATCCATACGGGGTCCCCAAAACATAGGCATTTGAGAACCATTGCTCTACGACATCGTACTAGTTTTGGCTAAACTTTTCTTGCTTTCCTCAATAAATGTGCGACTTTGCTGTCAGAAAAAAAAAAAATTGTGTTGTCTCGACACCATAATTTAGTGCTCAACGATATAAAATTAATTTTAATTTTTTTAGGTGGCAATGTTTTTCTTTTACATGCCACACTGTCACATCAGTGCTTGCACTTACAGCTTGTTATTTAGAACTTCGTTTTGCACACACTGGCTTCTCCTTGCGGAAACCTGCACTTAAAATTTTCTTTTGCATATTATTTGTTCTAAAGGTTTTGCATGGCTGTGTATATGTATATTTGTAAAGGTCAGGGTGCATACAATGTGATCCCACTACAGAGGCATTTAGCAGCCGGGATGATGGTGCGACCGCCATGGTTCATCATGTCGTGTGTCGGATGCCTTGCAGTTTTGGCGTGCTCAATTTCACACGACGACGTGATTAATAAAATGTGCATATCCAGAACGAGCGTAGCATTGTCCAAACAGAGCCACTATGCTTCAGAGTAACGGCATTCAGCCCCAGCCATCGTTGTTGACATTGCTGTCAGTTATCGAAGCTTTATGAAATTTCAGGAACCCCTTTTCCGTCCTCCGGAAAAATTAAAACGACCCGCAACAGAGCAGAACGTGGACTTGAGCTTCTCGACTTCTTTTCTGAAGCTCGAGAAGTTGCATTCTCGAGTCGGCACAACTATCGCACATTGTGCCCGCTTTGCACCAGGCAACAAAATGGCAGCACCCATGGGACTCTCGGAGAATAGAGTTTCGACGCTCGGAGCGTGGGCTTGTTTAGTGGCTCTAGTTGTAGCAATGCTATGGTGCCTTAAGCGCCGACGACCGGTGGCCACACTAGCGATGGGGCTGGAGGACATTTACGTAGCGAGGTGGGTGGGGGCCGTCCAGCTCCCAACAGTCTTTGGAAGCTTCGGCAGCTAGGAGTTGGGACGCCACAACGACGGCGACACTCGCGTTCGCTCGTGCTTTTTGCCGGCGCTTCTAGCGCCAACCACCGGGATCGCGACATCCGACAGTGTGACGTAGAGAGCCTAGATTCTAGCGTTGACACTTTGACTCTTGCGACGCCATTTATTGCCACTTTGGGACCGCTTTGGACGCATGGGTGGAATGCGAAGTGAAAGTTTGTCTGCTTCTTTGCGGGGGTTGTGGTGCCGTCAGAACGCTGAGCTCCGATTGACTCTGACTGAAGGATAGTGGGCAGACCTCAGAGCAAGCTGCCTCGAGGTCTACCCACTATCCTTCAATCAAGCCAATCAGAGCTCGGCGCTCCGACGTCACCACAGCCCCCGCAAAAGAAGCGACAACCTTGCGCTCCCCATAGGGCACCAAACACACCGGTCAGAGACCGGGCATCGTAGCGATAGGCACAGTCCTGCCTCTGCTGTTCTCGTAGTGTCGAATACCCGTTCGAGTTTGTCCCGTCTTTGTGCCCCGAGCTCGCAGTTCTACCACGCATGCGACGTGGACATGTTTGGCTTCTGCCTGCTGCGCTACGAGGTGCTGCAGTTCTGCGACTTCTTCTCGGCCGTGCTGTCCTTCTGGGTGACCCTGGTGGCCATGGCGCACGTGCCGCAGAGCCTCGCCTCCATCGCCCACGTCCTGGGGGCGCTGGGGGTGGCCCTTGGGGTGCAGTGCCAGCGCACCAGCCTCTGGGTCTTCGTTGCGCCCGCGGTCCTAGGCAGTGTCCTCCTAGCTGCCTCCTGGGTGAGTTCCCCGCCACTTTTTTATCGAGGAGACGTTCTACGTTAAAACCCATCTGCACAGGAGCGTTTGCTTACGTTCGCTACGAGTAGGGTTGCGTGTTTTCGGTAATACGGATAAATTCCGAAAATAAACCTCCGGAGCTGGTTGTACAAGAATCGGAAAAAAAAACCTAGCTTCCGAGAAGAAAAGAACAGAAAACCTCTATCTACAGTTTTGTTTTGTTTTGAACGGGAACACGGCTCGCACTGAACTGTCTGCGGGGTTGTGCTTTCTTTGGAACCGCTGCAGTTTTCTTGTGTCCTTTTCTTATCAATACCGGGACATTTTCTCATGAGTATTTGGGCCACCCTTGTGCTTCCTGGAGGTTCACAGATTCCATGCCCGTGTTCTATTTTCTTGAACACGAGTCCCGATGAACACAGATTTTTGGCCTGACACCAACAATTGCCACTGAAAAGCACCGAATCCGTAGGGAAAAAATAAACCCCGAAAAAGCAGCCCTGAATTTGAAGGAAAATAAACCCCAAAAATACGGAATCCTAGTTATAAGCCACCAAAACATCTGCGACTTGAATGTCAAGTGCAAGGATACTTACTCCTTGAGCTGGTTGCCACACTTCGCACGAAGCATGGACGTTCCGGCGACTCTCGACATAAGCAGACGTAAGCTCCCGCAACCTAACGCAACGTAAGAAGACGGTGCAGTGTGAAACGACCTTAAGAGATTGTGTTGTGCGTATGTTTAGACAGTGTGAAGTTATTCGGCCCTATGGGCGTCTGGTGTCTGCGCTGTAGATGAGAAATCGAGCCAGTGCAGTATCACCACTTTCCTGGGGTTTCTTTATTGTGCATCACGGACTAGTGATACGCGACTGCACGCGGATAGAGACTGGACGCTACCACGACCAGCAAGTTTGTCTGCTCCTTGTGCTGCGGGCAAACGGTGATGTCAGAGCGCCAAGCGGCGATTTGGGGATCCGGTTAGTATACAAATGCAGCGGTGTCCGCTAGTTGTGGCAACGGCTGCCTCACTATTTTCTGCAGCTGTCGGATACCACTCGTCTCTTACGAATGAGGATTCGGCCTCTTGTGCAAGCGGAAAACTCCCACAAACTTTTACTGTTCGACAAATTCCTTGCAAGCTCAGTCAAATGGAGAGATTAAACGATTGGAAGAATAGGAAAATGAAGCGTATTGTAGACTCTCATTAATTCAAACTCCAGGAAGTCACAGATTTTAGTTTGAATTATCAGAAGTTTGAATTATCAGAAATTCATCTAAATATGATACTAGACAACATTATGATTTTTTACATGGATAGCAACACATAGAAAGCAGATTTTTGCCAGTTTCCTCTACGTAGGCATAATTATAAGCAGGTACAGGCATAACACATTGGTGAAAGAACTGGACTTTGTTTTTGTGGACGTCCAGAACACTGAGTGCGGACTACAGTCCGTAAAACGGATTTAAGTCTACGTCGGGTATTGCGAGGATACAGGAATACAGTAGACTCATTAATTCGAACTTCATCTAAATATGATGCAAGATAAAATTATGATATGTCATATGAATGACTACACATACAAAGCAGATATTTAGTGATTTCCTCTCATAGGCCTACTGATATCATAAGCAGGTATGCCTTACATAAAACATTTGTGAAATGTATGACAAGTTTATAATCATCCCTTAAAAATTTTGTTTATCGTGGACTGTTTAGACAGCAGATCACAACTCAAAACAAAATTAACTTTGTTCATCTGGCCAAGAGGTTGTCTAATGTGGACTATTAAGCAGGGAACACATGAGCAATGAAAACCGGCACCGCGCGGCAGTTTTCATAGCAACTTGCGCGGACGCTGTGACGTGGACCTATGTCACACCGCCACGTCACAGCGTCCGCGCAAGTTCCCATGGAAATGTTTGCGTGGTGCCCGTTTACCTCAGAGCTCGTGTGCTCGCTTGAGCCCCGTTGAGTGCGCTTCTCACCAAGCGCCGGTGCACCGCGGAGAAGCAACACCCGCGGAAGCACACTCCGCGGGTGTTGCTCCTCTGCGGTGCACCAGTGCTCGGAAAGAAGCGCACTCAACGAGGCCGCGAGAACAAAAAGTATGGATTAAGCGAAAACGCCATTCGAATTAAGCGGCTTATAAATACATTTAGAACATAGCGGGACAACCAAAATTTTCAAATCTGTTTGAATTAATCGGAAGTACGAAATATCCGAGTTTGAATTATCGCGAGCCTACTGTAAGTGAAATGGAGGGTACTCAAAACCAAATTATATGCAAGATGAGCCTGGATCATCCATGTGGGGTTTCAAGCATTGGTAGCAATGGAAAAAAACCAGCAAATTGCACCAGAAAACGAAGGACAAGGTGAAGTACACATGCGAATTGTTTTAGCGGGGAAATTGACGTCACACGATTCGATTTTGGTGACGTCACGGCTTCGCGATGCATGATGTCACGAAGTCGTGCCACGTGACATCAATTTCTCCGTCACACGTGTCTAGTTTCCATCCGGCTCCTCGGGACAGCCGTAGTCCTCGACATGCGATTTCATACTGTTCGTCACGATGACCACTGATCAAGACAATAAGACAATAAATGTGTTCGTACCTTTGATCAAAATTCTGTGTCACGTCTGTGTCGCGTGCTTAACAGCTTTGCTGGTCCACCTTCAGAATGGCTCATTTTTTTCTTAATGTAATTTGTTTACAATATATTGGCATATTGTCAGATTGGTCGTTTTTTATTGGCTTTCTGAAGTGTACTGACACCCCTGCTCACAACTCAAAGAAATGGCCAGGGAGCCCAAATTCCGTCGATTTCGTTGCACAAAGTGGGCAGTTAAACCTGCCGCAACAGACCCTTTGCCCGTGCATCCGAACATTCCATCATACTTTGGCGACAGCACTACAGAGCAGAACAATCGCGTTCGACACACGACGACTGACGCACCATTGATGACGATCGATCGTCGCGCTCCGCAGGGTTACCGGTGCCACCACTCTCGATCGTGCCACCCGACAAGCTCACGACTGGTTGACCAGCCTACTCCTGGGTGCGTCCTGGCCACGGTGGTCTGGCCCTGTTTGCCTTCGTCGGGACAGAGGACAACTACAAGTACATGCACAGTGCGTGGCACATCGCGATCTCCTCTCAATCAGCTTCCTCCTGCCCAAGCACAACGCCGGCAAGGCGGTACAGTGCGCAACGGCTACCCGGCAACCGGCGTGGGAACGACCCAGCCGGTGTACGGCCAGGTACAACCGGTGTTGAACAACGACTCTGAACTGGTGGACATTGCCGACTACCGGCTGACTCCGATCTGGACGTCGCTCATCCGGGGCCTGCGGACCTGATCGGCTGAGCAAGCGGGCTGGGTCGTTCCCCTCCACCGTCCGACGGACCCCGGCTCCGACCGGTCGTCGGGGACCCGATCTCTGAAGCGAGGCTTCGAAGCGCTTCGCGGTCCCTCGGGCATTCCTAACGATTCTCGTTGCAGTTGGTTCGGGGCACACGCGGGAGGCATTTGTCGTTGGAGCAGTTTGTTGGGTACCTTTGTGCAGTGAAGTGCGGCGATGGTGGCAGGGCTCGACGATCGTGGGAGTACACCGAAAGCACTGTAGATACTTTTCTTTTTAATTCTTTAGTTTTGTTTGAAATGCAGAGTGGTATTTGAATGAATCGTAAGGGCGCTCCAGCAAGAAGGTGTTGCAGTCCGAGAAAACGAAGGACTGACAAAAATACTTAAGTGCAGGTGAGCTGGTGTATACTGAGCATGATGGTAAACCTTAGGACTAGGATGAAAAAAATGACAAAAAAAAAGAAGAAAAGGTGGTCGGGGGGAGGGGGGCATCTCAAACTTAGCTACTACAAGGTCTATCTCGCTCTTGCCTTATGTAGCTTCTTTTAAATTTGTTCATTGCCACAGAGGGAAAGGTATATCTTCACTTTACAACTAAAAACAAAACAGAACAACACTTGTCAGTATAAAAAACAATGCACAGACACAAAAAAAAAAGGCGTACACTATTGTCGCACCTCCTGGTATCTCTAAACTTCACTTTTCAATGCCGAGGCCGAGCCTCAAGGCTTACCATCATGTTTAAAGACACAAAGTTGTTCTAACATGCAAACAATATTGCAGCAAGTTGCTTTTTTGTTTTTTTGAGAAGCTGAATTAGGACCTTGAAAAGGTACCTTATCGAGGTTTTATGTCGGGCATTTCCCGACAAAGCATTCGGAAACTGTTCAGAGTCCCTCTACCGTAGAATACCGCGCATCCGCCCATTCCACATTGCGCGCCACACCCAAATTTGTAAGATCTGAGGAAATGCGCGCAGTACATTTATATGTAAAATTGATGACCAGACAAGCGCCCATCCCCTATTTTTTCGCGGTCATCTTTAAATTTTGAGTGGGTGCTTGCCCGGTATTTTACGGTAAGTTGAAAGAACCAGCGGTACCAAAGCGGGCTGTCTTTAAAGCATTTGGCATCGAACAATGCAAGGTGTGTCATTCGTGTATATTGACCATTGAATGCAGTATTGTGGAAAAATATTTCCAACTTATTTATATCTCAATTTTATTTTGTTCTTGCTGACACAGTGCTCGTGTTCAGTGTCTAGCATTTATGCAGCTAAGAGCATTTATTTTTCCTGGCACAGCCAGGATTTGCAGTATTTGTTTGACGTAGCAGCTAGTCCATGAATACTCAGTTGCAGTGAAAGTATGGGCAAGTTCTCTGTTCAGTAGTTACCGTGTGTTGAGGCCAACGTAGCCGCTGAGCCAACGTCTCTCAAATGTATGTTTTAATCCGATCAGGTTGTATTTTTTGGTTGCAAAGCAAATGACGGGTAATCTTCAGTGTACGTTGTGCATCGTGGTGGAAAAAGAATGGCTACGCGGCACCTGCAATTCCATTGCCCAAATGGAGCGAGCGACACCAGCAATCAGATTTCTGTGGTGCACAGTTCTTCGTACAAAAGTGTTTGTGTATTGTTGAAGAGTACCAAATGGTCGGCGAGGTTGTTCGCGCACTTATTACGTGCATGCATCGCACTGTTTGTTCGCTAATGTGCAGTGTACAATTTTACACCAATGCGCACGAATGTTGTTGAAAATGTGTGTGTGTGTGTCCGAGCGTACGTATAGACAACTGGTTCGAAGTGTTCGCTACAAGCTAGTCACACGGTACAAATGGCTTTGTGGATCGGTCCGATTGTTGTACAAGTCACTAGTGAATGTCTCGGAGACATCACCAGCTTTACGCATACTGCTAGTCTTTTTGAAGCATGTGTCCCTTATACGTAGGCATGTGCTGCAATTCTGAACAAGTGCAGTTTGGATAGCGCATATTCGTGCAGCAGCTACTAGTCAGCTTCTTAGCATTGCTTGTAAATTTCATCTTCAATGTTGTCCATCTTATTTTCATAGTAATACTTTTTTTTTACTATTTACACATGCTTTTAATTTTTTCTTTTTATTTGTTAAGGCAGCTTATGGTCAGATTTGGCCAGCACCTAGAAGTTGTTTGCCATATACACCATGATTAATTTAAAGGTATGTTCGATCGAGTGGACTGTAAAATTCGAATCCTTGCCACCGCATTATACTGCAATTTGAGGTGCAGACTGGTGGTCACAGGTTTGATTTCCGAAATTTTAACGTCCTCCCGTCACCTAATTTAGTCTAATCACTCAATAGAGCAAAGGATAATGCAAATCGCCCTGCATCTACTTAGTGTTTTTAATCCTCGCCATGGCTCAATCTGTAAAGACGCAATGGCGCTTGGCAACCGTTTAAGAATGTGCAGTGCACGTTTGTAGTCAATCGAAAGTCTTGTCCCATTCTCTACCAATAATGTTTTCAAAGGAGTGTGCAAGTTTCTGTTCACCACATGCCTGCTACTACCGAGTATTATCATGCATTGCCCGCTTTTGCTGCCTCATCACGGGAACCACTTCAGCCGAGACTTAATTTGTACAATTAGATGAAACGGGCAAGTTTTGTTGTGGCTCTCGGTTACAATTTTCATACCGAGTCAATCAAAATGCTTGCCTTTGAAGCCAGGGCGCATTGTATAATTGCTTCAGCAGCTTCAGTCCGTTTAGGAAAAGGTGCCCGAAGACCAGCTCATCCACGCACATTTCTAGTGATTGTTTAAAATGTGCAGGGAACTGACGATGTGACATAACAAGACAGTTAAAATACTAATGTGCTTAGCAAACTGGTTCTGGTGCTGCACTTGAAAGACAAACCTCATATCAGCAATACAAACGGAGGCCTTGCCAGAAGGATTTCTGGACCAAAGCTTTCATACTGTCACGTAGTAATCCTGCAGCTCTGAGTGCACGTTAGTCTTAATGTTGAGAAGCCGTGTAGAGTGTCGTAAATCCTTCACCATCATTCATTGTTTTATTTACAAGGAACAAAACATGTCGCCGAGGTATCGCACCGATATCTCACTCTTGGTTCCAAAACGTTCACGCTGACCAATTTTTGTTGGCCATTATACAGGCGTGCTGTTTATTTATACAACATTAAAACTTGTTTTCTTCCTGTACAATGTCCATTACTTTTAATCCAGTGAAAACATTGGGTGTATGCATTTGTGGAATTGAATGTGTAAAACGCGACCCCTTCAATTAAGTGGTCACAACACAGTGCCTGCCTAACACGGGAAACTTGAATTCTCTAATGGACCAGAGAATCGGATTACGCATCAATACCCTTTTAACAGCTCATGCCACGAGCTGCCTTGCCGATTACTCGAATTTCGCTCGGCTAAATCGCATTTTTAGCACACTTGCAGGTGCGATCAAGCAAGAAATCTTTGAGCCTCTACTTGCTACACAGTATTGCGTGAGTACGACAAAGGCCGGTTTGCACATTATTCGTGGCGCTGGGACGACGAAAAGTCGGCAAAGGCGACTCCATTTCTCAGCTAGCGCTGCATTGTGTGTGTGCAGGAAAAGGCAGGGTCACACGCAGCAGAGCACTGAGCAGGACTTCAGTCGCACATGAATGTTTTTTCTGGGAACAGAAAACCACAATTCTGACAAGCTTGCAACTTTGGATTGACAGTTCCGAGTTCACTCGGATAGTGGATTTAGAAAAAAGGTAAGAATGTATTTACAGGTTATACATACAATGCAATCATGCTGACTATCTGATCTTCATGAGAATGTAGATGACGAAGAAAACAAAGAAAGAAAAGAGAATGAGATAAAAGATGTAGCGGTTGTGACCAGCCCGGGACATTCGGACGAGCCTTCCCATCGTGGACTTGAGGATGCCTTCGCCAGAGTCGAAGTCTGTGTTCATCTCATTGAGCATCTTGTTCTGGTACTTGACTTCATGCCCAATGTCTATGGAAATCTGTCGAGAAACACGGTGGTATATTTATTCCGGAATCCAAAGCGCAAATCATAAGCTGCGAGCAAACAGTGCTATGCATTCTTTGCTTGAAGCGGTTGCTTTGGAAGTACCCTCAGAGAGGGTACTTCCAAAGAAATGCACCATCCATTTTTACAATTGCACAAACATAAGACTGTTCTCCCACAAATTCTGCTGTATAAACTAAAGTGGTATACAAGCAAGTTGATTACTCGTGGTCTGAAATTACAGAAAGTGCACACCCGGTTATTGGGGAAGAGACCCAACCGTCGTGCCCTTACGCGGCTAAGTCGAGAACTAAATCATTGGGTGACGACAACATAATTATTTATTTGTGTTTCTGATGCAGCGCCCTGCTTACATAGCTGAACACTGTCAGCGTTTCGTTGGAGTTTGTGTCCAGCCTGGAAGCACCAATTGGTTAGAGTCGTAGCTGGATGTTGATGCAGCACTCACACAGAGCTCTGTGAAAAAAAAGCTGGACAAAGCATTTGCTGCAGTTGGATTTGCTCACTATTAGTGAGTAGGCCCTTGTCAGTGGTGGCTGGGTGCTGACGTTTTGTTAATTAGTAATGCAACGTTGGATTGTGAAGAAAATTAAATAATGTTAACTGGGTTAACATCGATTACATGAATAGGCTTTCACGTCCGTTATTTGGATGTGCACTGGTTGTTCTGTCGAAGAGACCATCTCTTGTTCCCAGGCAGGTGCTCTGGGCAAAGTTCAGTTCTCTGAATCGTGAATGTGCGCTTTCCCACGGACCGTGAAAGGGGTTGCAGGCTTGCGAAGCGTCACGCGTTGTGGATATATAAGGTGTTTGAAATATCTAGGCTCAGATCAATATGGGGCAGTAAAAATCGGGACCTGTACGTAGCAATCTAAACTTTTGTCAAAGTGTATTTCACAGGTCGGTTTTATTATGCAAAATTACGAAGCGTAGCTCCCTTTCCCTAGAGAAAATAGGGGCAAAAAACTTCCCAAGTTCAACGATGGACGGTGACGCAGACGACCAAGTCGAAGTGGCGGGGCTCGTCGGGAGCAGTGTTGGAAGGTGTAGCCGACCAGCGAGAAAGCAGACGACACACAGACGAAATATGCAGGCAGCAAAAGAGCAGTCGTTATGAAAAAGCATATTTCTTTTACTTTATAAGTTTTGATTTTATTGTCCGCATTTATTTTTAAACCAAAGGTACATTACAAAAAGATTAGTATGTTCATTTTAATAAACCACGGTGGTCGCAACCGGTCTTGATAAAAAGGTAGCGTCATCTAACGATACAAGCGCCATACACACCCCGCAACTCGACTCGGTACGTCTGTGTACGCCTGCCGTTGTTGACCCTAGCAAGTTTCTTGGCCTTATTTTTTACATAAAGGGAGCGATGCTTTCTAATTTTACAAGAAAAAACCGTCCTGTGAAATACACCTTTGACGAAGTTTAGATTGCTACGTGCAGGCATAGATTTTTACGGTCCATTTTAGATCGAGCCTGGTGACTTGGGACACCCCACATATATATACATATATATTTTATGTTTTTTAGCATACATAAAATGGCTTTCCATCCAGTCAAATGCATCCTAGACGTCTATGGTTTAGGTGGAGGGCACACAGTGTCTGATAAGGTCCATACACACATTAAAATATTTTATTTTTATTCATTTATTTTATTTACAAGATACTGCAGGCCGGTGATCCAGCCCAAGCAGGAGTGGATGCGGTTTCTCTTCACATGATACCCAGAATTTATACACATTTTACAGATTTATACACACAAATACACATTATATACATTTTGAAGGTATCTGACAGGCCGTCAGCTAAAACCTGGCGGGCATTCAGTAACAAGCAAGATCCGCAAAAAACTAACAGCCATACAGCTTTGCGGACAAATATCCAAGTCACTTTGGCCAACAGGAGAGAAAATGACTTGTACACGTCTAAGACCCGTGCCATCAGGTAACTGACACCGCTCGTAAAAAAAGGAAAACACAAAAACGGGGGTCAGGAGAAGGAAGGCGCCCACGTACCGTCTTTAAAGATGAGATCTTAGATTTGAGGCCATCTATTAACTGCGTGTTTTCCTCCTCGACGACGTCCTTGTAGCTGGATCCATCTGGAACGCAACCAATTATAGTAAACATTTGTAAGCTAACTCCAACAGCTGACACCTCGTCCACTTCGCCTGGAATGAATTACACAGACGTGTTCTTCGACAAAAAAGACCACGAATGCAACGACGCTCAAAGTGAATGTGCCTGCCGAAATCAAATGATTCCGAGACGCTTACGGCGAAAACCGAAGAGACGTGAGATGCAATACTACGTGTCGTTTCCACATGTCAGATAGCGTGTCAGGATCGTTAAGATACGCTCGGTATTTAAACACTCACTTGCGTAAGGCTGTGCTCGTCGCATCTTCGAACATCCACGGCCGCTTTAAAGTGTGAACTTCGTACAGTACTAACTGTACCTACGGCTGTAAGATCGAGAGACCGCGGACTCTGCCCTACACTTGCAACGACAGCTGCGCGACTGCGAGAGCGAATCGAGCGACCGCAAAAGCATCGTGCTCGGTTGCTCGAATATTGCTTACAACACGTGCAGTAGCCAGAGGTAACGGAAATTTTAAGCATGGCTTTCCTACGGCTCTGACGTCATAGATATCTAAACGAACGTCAAGCTACGGCTTTTTTATCGTGAAAATCAAGCGTCTACGCCTTGAAGCGCTTCAGCGCCTCTATCGGAAACGTAAATAGAGTTGTCACGATTTTTATACGCGGCAATAATTCGTATAAAAGGTTCAGTTATATATAAAACAAAATGACAATAAAATTATATACATCAAAACTTTAAATAATTTGAAGTAAACTTTTGTAATGATGTTGGCGGTTGATTTGACTTGCAGTTCCGTTGACGTTTCTCGCGTGCGACCTTCGCGTTTCGCCTGCTTCAATGTTTCATTTCATTTCATTTATTTGGCTCAGGAGTCGGGAGAAGAGCAGAAAAGCCGAAGGCCCATACCAGTTGGTCTGCAAACAGTCAGATATTTGATAGCTGACTGACGAACTTCCGATAAACATTGCGTCACCCACGCACAGCGAATGATGGGGATCACTGTGATGGGGATGTCCTGTATCCTAGAAAACAGAAAGTATAAAACATAGAGAGGACGAAACACAGACGAGTACATTCTTTCAACTCACAACAAAGTTTATTCCATGGGGTGCGAACCATGTTCCCCTGCGCAGACTTAGGGAAAGGGCCCTTCCCCCTTTCCCTAAGTCTGCGCGAGGAACATGCGTTCACACCCCTTTCCCCACAAGTCTGCGCAGGGGAACATGCGCTTCGCACCCCATGGAATAAACTTTGTTGCGAGTTGAAAGAATGTACTCGTCTGTTTCGTCCTCTCATGTTTTATACTTTCTGTTTTCTAGTACATCTTACCAACACGCTCGTTAGGAATATAATCCTGTATCCTAATCCTCGTTCCCGTAGTATCGGTGACACTGAAGAGAGAGAAAGTAGCACAGATGATCCAACAGGATAACAAAGCCGTAGAAAGGCCAATGCGGGGCAGTCTGAACAAATGTGTCGTGTGCGTTCGGCCGAGACTCGTGTTCGAATTAGGCGACGCCGAAAATTCATCACTACGGCTTTATTTAGGTGCTGGTCGATTGCAGGTACTCACTCGAGTTTCCTCCACGCCTTGATATTTGCCTGTTGGTCATTCCACACCGAAATGATCCTCACGGTCTCAATTCGAAAAACACTTTAAAAAAAACTTTTTTTTTTACGACAGATTTTTTGCGGGTCAGCATCAAAGTTTTTACTTATTTATTAGTCTTTTTTCTTCAGAAAGGTGTGAAACGAGACTGCGAAATAAACTGTTTTTATAGTAGGTAAATATGTTCTAAATTATATGATGGGGAGTGCAAGTTACGTCTGCTTCCTACATAAGGGTTGCGATGTCAGAACGCCAAGCTCTTATTGGCCGACTGAAAAAAAAAAAAGTAGGTACACTTCAAGGCATCTAGCATTGAGGTATACCCACTATCCTTTCTATCAAAGCCAATCAGAGCTAGACGTCGATCTGACGTCACTGCAACTCCTGAGCAAGCAGACGACTTGCTCTCTGCACAAGCTTTTCACATATTTCCGAGTGTTTATAAGCGTTCAGTATTTACCTTTTCTTGAAAAACAAAAACAAAAAAACACTACTATATGAAGGCGTACAACTTTTTGTGTTGGTAGTAGGTAATGATTCTAACAAGATTGAAAATGCTTTGAGAGTACGGAGCTTTTATTTCCTTGAAACGTAACATTGACTGGTAATTATATACACAGAATGGATACAAATGAGTATACGTTGCACGTAGCGGAGAGACGACTAGCAGCAGGCGGGAAGAAAGTCGAGGAACGAGACGCGCGGAGCGTTTTGTCACACCCGAGGCCTACAGCCGCGGGGCGGACGACGTTCGCGAACAAGCACCGGAAAGTAAAAAAAAAAAAGACTGGAAGCGAGAAGGCATTCTAAAAGGAGGCGAAAATACCAACCAACAGGCGCCATTTTATACTCCATGCACTTTGCATCGACATTAGACCTGGTAGTGTAATCGCATATATGGCACTACGGAAAAAAACCCTGATCGGACCAAGCGTTTACTGGTGGAAGTTACTGTGGTGTATAGTCGGGCTGTATATAAATACGAAGGGGGAGAGGAGGGTGAAGCCACAAAACGTGCTACGAGATAAGATGGCGATCCTACCGCCAAACGAGCTACCACACTACTGCCGCCTACCTCCAGTCGCGAAATACTGGGCAAAGTCTTTACTAGGAAAGTATGCCTGGTATGGTTAACTGTGAAGCAGTCCTTGGGAATGGGGGAGGGCGATGGCTATATGTACAACAATCATAAGGAGAGGGACGATTATGACAACTCATTCAAACTCGAGGGGAAAAAACACAAAAAATGAAAACAAATCGTGCAACACTGGTCGCGCGAGGTTTAAAAGTGGGGGTATAAAAACGGACCCTCCTCACGCAAAAAAACAAGGTCACGCGTGTAGGTCCGTGTAAAACCGTGGCGGCCTACGTGGCTAAAACGGGGTGGGAACGCAAGATACTGCACAGAGGAACGAAAACACTTTCGCGCGCTTGTAGTGTGTTCACAAAATAAATGTAACAATAATACAAAAAAAAAAAAAAGATATATGGGGAACACGGCGTATTTTGCGTGGGTAGCATTTGATCTTGAGATATACACGTCTGAAAAAGCCAACAGCTGCGAAACACAATAAAAAAAAGATGGAGTGGGGTTTCTACATTGTACGCTCGCCTTTCGTTTTGCAACTTCGAGGTCGCCTTCACCACGCAACACAGTAAGGGAGGATGCACTTCGACAACACAGTCTGCAAGCACAAGGAACCGGAGCAGCCACACTCAATGGGTGCAAAAATAAAAAGAAAACGGAGACCCTTCTCGACAAACTCGCCTCAGCATCGTCATCTTTGTACAGGTGAAACGAAGAAAACTCGACATTGCATCAGGCGCTGAACTTGCGGACAGGGGAGGGGGAAAGATGAAAAGAAGAACGAGGCTTTACAATAAATGTACAAGGAAACGATAAGAGAAAAAAAGATTTGACCGGCGAGGCCACCACAAATCTCTAAAAATGCGGCCCGCAGAAAAAGTTGTCCGCGACGGCGGTCTGCAGAGTGTGTACCAGGAGACACCACGTAAAGCCGGCTTCACTGCAGTGGCCGCTCAAAACGTGACAAAGCAGGCTTTTTTTCCTTTTTTTTTTGCTGGGAGCAGGGGTGTTTGACAAGACTTTTGTTTTTTTGCGAGTCAGTTTTCGTTTACTCGTTGGCTGTGCACAAGTGTTAACCTTTGCAAGGTGGTTGGGGTATGTGACGTGAGACAGCGGGCCGGCGTGGAACTCTTGTGGAAGAGCCTGCATAGGTGGCATTGTTTTTGTTTCTTTCGTTCGCATAAATGGAACAACTTTGACGGCGGCTTGCAGAGGAGGGAGAAGTGTCCAACTTCTCGTTTTGCGGGCGGGCGGGCTCGGGGAAAAAGAAAAGACCCGACCCGGCTCCAGGCCCGCTGTCTCGGGACCCCAACGCTCCTTGTGTTTTGATGCTTCTCGCGTCTTCGTTAGAGAGCGAAAACTTGCTGCGTCATCCCCAAACTAACGTCACCAGGATATGAAACTCACAATCGGGAAAGGAAACGAAACGAGGTTTCGGGGGAGGGACGAACCACACGACTCCACGAACGGAAGACAGGTTGGAGACGCCTTACGACGGCACGTATTTCGGTCGGTTCGGCTGACCGTTTGTACCCGCGACGCGCTAAAACAGGATAGCTTAAAACGAAACGCGGCGTTGCATACGTCTGTCCTCCCGAGGGTCTTCGAAAGTGAAAACTTCAAAAGAGGGGGGCACCTCCCGCACGTTGCGAAGCAGACGACCTAAGTCCCGTCTGCAACGTGGCTCTGTCGCTAGTCTCGATCACCCCTGCTTCCTTGACCCCTCTAGCCCCGAAAAGCGCGACAAATCGATGACAGACACGAAAACAGATGTGGTACAAACAACTCGAGAAACAGAGAAAAGAGAGAGCAACCTCAAGCGACAACTGCAAAAGGTTGCAAGGGGGAGGAGGGGGAACAGGATCGAACAGAGAGGCGGGGAAGGTCGCTGCGTTGAACAAAGGCCTTCTACGCTTTTTGTTGTTGTTGCCTTGTTCTCTTTGAGTCGATAGGACTCGCAGCCTCTGAAGCATGGGAAGTGGGGGTTCGGGGGGAGGGCTCCGAAGCGGGGCTGGGGCCCGTACTCCCACTTAGGTGCCCACTTTCATTTTTTTGTAGCGGAAGTATGAATCGGCGTAATGGCCTCCCAGCGCCTGGGAGTGCTGGCCGATGTAGCCGTGCTCGGGACTGGGTTCCGGCGACGGCATCAGCTGGTGCACCTTGCGCTTGCGATCCGACGGAGACATCTCAGATTCCTGCAATGCGAGCGAAACCGCGAGGCTTGGCAGGCGGACACAACCTCTAGAAGTGCGATTTCAACTTTTAGATCCAAGGTCCGCGAATGATCCTACTAGGCAATTCAAAGGGTTTATGAGTGTGGATCCTACATTCAACAAAATTTGCAATTTTGCAGCGCATCCCCACAGAAATTGCAATGCTACCTTCATTTTCAGTTTTGCATTTCGACCGCTAGGTACCCCACTTCCTACTCGTTTGCAAATAGACGGCTATACCCGTCTTGACAGCTTAAAAACACGGGATAAGTCCTATACCCCCATGCATTTTAGGCCATGTCGAGGAACATGTTTCTTGGTAATTATTAGGAGTATTCCTGTCATGCATATATCATTTTGTTCCAAATTTTGTTTTTTCTATTGAACTAGAAGTATTTAAACCAACTGAAATTTCATTTTTTATCAAACTTTTCTTTGAGTGCGGTAGAACCTTGTTAATACAGTTTTAAGAAACCGCAAGAAAAAAATGTTTTGCCCGGGAAAACGTACAATCCGAAATTACCATTTTTATGCCCCCACACACACACACACAAGAAAAAAAAACAACAAAAAAACAATAGTCCGAAAACAAGCAATAACAAGCAGTTCTGCGATGGCGCCGCTTTCGTGAAGTGATTGCAGAACGAAATGAGCCTACACGGCACCGGTTAAAATGGCGAAATGGGATAGGCGCGGGCTTGGGGCGGAACGCAAAACTAAAGCTGCCTAAGCGTTGGCGAAACTTAATAAAGCAACAGACGAGCTGAACCAACACAAAGAAAGAAACAAAGAAATGCTGGAGTCATTCATTTACTACTACCACTACTACTCCCTTGTACGTCCTAGTCTTGAGTTACTCTTGCGCACTCTTGCAATCCCTTGAACAAAGCCTCGAAGTGTTTGCTGGAGTTACCGAGAGTGACCCATAATCACGTGTCTACTTTGAAAACGATTGAGAAGTTATAGCGTAACGTACTACTCCGGAGCTGACAACTGAAGTGGACATGCGCTCGCACGGGCGAAGCCTCAATCGGTAGGCGGCCGTATTTGGGTTTAAATTTTTACGCTGCTGCTCCAGTTGCTCGTTACGACAGCATTCGTGCCACTTTTGCCAGCGGTAGCACTCGACAAGAAGAAAATGAATTACAGCATCAGATGGATGCGCAGCTGTTACGCGCGGTTAGTATGACGACGAAGCGGCGCCGACGCTAACCGCCAACAACCGAGAACGCCGGCGAAGGGTGCCGAAGTTCTCGCCCAAGCCGCTGGAGTCGCAATCGAGATACGTAAAGTATCTACTTGCAATCCTGTTATTATTTCATAAAAAAAGATTCTTCGACTAATCAAATAATAAGCTAAGACAGTGAGACCGCGCTGTGTGTTCTGTAATTCCAATCAAAACACCCTAGTGCACCTTGACGGCTCTCAGATGTTGCGGAGAACAAGACGCACCGGTGGCGTTATCAGCAGGCAGACTGCTCTGCATGTGCGTGCATGTTATCCAGGAACGTATGAACCGGAAAAAAACAGTGCAAATCTATGGGACATTTCCCGTGCCCTTACTCATGAATGTATGAACCGGGGACATAACAACGAGGTTTCACTGTACTGCAATTTTAGCTCTTTTAATGTATTAGTGTAGGCTTCTATCCCACACAACTGTCACATCTTTGTGTGAAAAGACAAAGGTGAGCGAGTAGAACAGTAGACACAACTTTGCAACCGCACCAAAGCCTGCCGGCACCCCAGCGGACGAGAAACCGAGCTCCATCGTCAGGCGTGCAAGAGTCCGGAGCGGGGGTGCCCACCTGCTTGTCGTAGGAGGAGCCCTGGCCCATGATGGGCTGGCCGGACTGCTCTCCAGGGTTCTGGCCCCCGGCCCAGGCCGACTGCCAGCTGCACGAGGCCCCCTGGGGGCTCTGCTGGTCTCGGCTCTCGCTCGACATGTTGATCGCCTCATTGCTTGCCTCCACGGACTGCTGCTGCTGCTGCTGCTGCGGGTAGCCGCCTGCCCCCTGGCGCTGCTGCTGCGGACATCGACGACGCACAGGCGGTACAGGCACCGCGTCGGTTCGTTCACGGTACGGAGACATCTTTCTTCTGTCCGTTTGTTTCGCGTCTGCACCTGCCCGCGAGACTGTCGACAAGCTCGCCGCGTTCCCAGGTCGCGTTAACGTTTTTTCAAAGGGCTGTATATGTCTATCGAATCAGATTTAGTTGCAAAGGGTCCACTTTTTTTTCCTTTCGTCTTTTTCGACGAGCCAGTTTTATATCACAAAGGATATTGCAGAGTATCTAATTCCTTTGTCGCACTGAGAACCCAGTGCCGGTATTGAATCATAATAAGTCCTGTGTTTTAAGTTGACAGTCGTCTCCTCCTTTGGCCACAGTGATAGCCCAATGCCTCCATCAAATTTAAATCGCAAAGCACATTGTATTTCTGTCAGAGTGAGGGTTCAATGCCTTAATCAGATCATTTCAAAGCACAAAGCGAGGGATAGATGCCCACCCGTTGCTGGCAAAATTAACGAGAAACATTTGTAAAACAAGTCAAACAAAGAGTTTGTCGTTGACCTCACAAACGCCTTACACCTTCGTGTAGTTGTCTATGTAGAATGAGATTTGCCCAAAGGGAACAAAGAAATACAATTGGGAAAAAGTGACACGACTATCTTGCTCGGCTCGGAGAACTATCGTTTCCCGTAAAATGGCATACTGAACGTCAAGGTCACGTGATTTCACAAGTTGGTGGCAGAATCCGGTCGAGTCAAGGAGAAAATCAAACGTAAGAGTTTCATCTTTTTTTTTGTTTTTTTTGTGCAAAATGAGGTTGGAAAACGAAAACTAATTTTGGTTCCGGGTTTCATGAACAGTAACGATTAATTGAGATCTTCATTTGGAAACAGCTGGAAAATACCTTCAGGGTCTCTTTAATCGTAAGGAAACAACCAAGCACAGCCCTGTTGAAACAAAATCTGACTGTCTGCTTTGGTGAAGCGTTTCTACAAAGCTTAATCAAGTATCAGGCGAGATATAATACCTCCCGATAACGATACCGTTCAAAAAGCAAAGATTCAAAGATCCATCTAAGTAACACTGAAGCTCTCTTTAGCGTAATTACAATGCCTGAAAGGTGTATCCAATTGGAGCGTGCACCACGTCTTCATTCAGTTCAGGATGGTCGAGTGACATTACAATACTGCGTCGCGTTGGATCGTTACAATCTCGGTGGCACTTCCTACAAGCCACTGGCACATTTGGTGGAGGAAACGGAAAACAAAGAACCAGGAGGACGCTCGGTCAAAAGAAAACTCCAACAGGCACGGATTTGGACGCACAATGAAGCGGATGCTCTCGGCTAAACCCTTTTCGTCGGGCGACGTCAGTTTCGCAAACCGAAATGTGCTAGCTCGCAGAACTGGCAAACGTGTAACGGAGGAATCTTGCCAACCGCCAGGATCACAGACATCAAACCTGCGACGTAGCTAGACGCCTTTCTCGAGCTCGACGCACCATCGTGTGACCACCCTCCCTCCCAAAGCAGCGCGACCTAAAGCCCCTCGATGTGTTTCCGTTTGTCGTACAGATAGCGTTGAACGCACCACTGCGCAAGGCCCGTGCCCCGTCGGGAAGCAAACGGCTGCACAGCACTTGCCCCAGGGACACTTCCCGTACATTCGCGCGACGACGGCCATCGGTACTTCCAAGAGAAGCGAAGCGCGAATTTCATCAGGGGGCTCGAGCGCGAGCGCCCTTACGTACCTGTTGCTGCTGCTGCTGCTGGCAGGCGCCCTCAAAGGCCCAACTCGGGTGCTTACTAGAATTATCCATGGTGGAATAATTAAGTGGACACTGCGGCTGGTAGACGGGCTCGTTCTTGCGCTTGCGCTCCTCCCCGGGGGCCCCGTTCTCCTCCGCCTTGCCCTTGGTGTCCCCGTCGTTGCCAGACTGCTGGGGCTGCTGCGACGAGTCGTAGGAGGAGTCCGCGGGCGGAGCTGGCAGCCCCAGCGCCATCTGACCCTGCGCACGTCCAAAGGCAGCCCGTTTTTACGACCGCCCCGGCAACCTCGCGCCGCTGCCCCGGACGTGCGCAGCCTAGCTCGACGTGCGCGCAAAAAGGAGTTGTCTCGACGGAGGAGAGGGCGGTGAGTAAGACGAGCTTGCGGAAAAACTGGAAAGTTAGACGGCTTATTCGTTCTAGGACCGCACCACAAACGGTGGACCCTCTTTACACGTTGTGGCAGCAGGGATCTTCGCGTAAACGACAGTCGCAGGACGACGGGGACATCTACGTCATCCCGCGCCGTGTACGAGCGAGCTTTGGCAGGTCACACGCGATCGAATATCCACCGTGAGATTTTTATAATGTCCATGGTTGGGCGCTCATTATGGTTCTGTCTCTAGAAGTTGGCTCTGGGCAGCGACGTGTTCCGTAAACGTGAAAGAACCCCCCGATTGCTAAGCAGACGGCACATCTCGTAGCCTGGAGAAGGAGCAAAGTGAGGAAGATCTGGAAACGAGAGTTGAGAAGTTCAGAACTTGAAGCAATGCCGTGAACCCAAACCAGCGGGTGCCAGCGGTGCCGCCACCGTGGTTTTTAACTAACCGAGCGAGTGGCGTTGAGCGAGAGAAAGACGTGGAGAGCACGAGTGCTGGCGGTTCAACCTACCAAAGCCTGCTGAGTGCAGATCTGCTGGTTGAAGAAATTCTGCAGGGCTATGAGGGCATGGTTGCTCGCCGCCGTCGTGGAAACCTGCAAAGAAAAAGCGCACGCTCAGCGAACCTTGCGAGCCGAAACCTCTGACGAGGTTCACCACCGTACGACTCGGAACAGAGAATTCACAAACAAACGAGCACCAACAGGTCATTCCTCAATTCTCAAACTTTCCCAGGTTTCCCTGGTAAACCGAGAATCTAAAGAACTAATTCGGAGACAAAAGGGGCACAAACAGGCACCGACAGATTTTTCGGATGCCAATAATTCGGACTCGATCAATATTTTGGAACTCAAGGAGGAACCGTGACTTACGCGATATCGTCCCTATATACGACCAATGTTTTGGACAACTTGAAGCCCGAAAGTTTGATTTTTCGGACGAAATTGTCGTGAGCGATCGACAAGAAACATTACCGAGAAGCCGCCATTTTAGATTTTACGTTGGCTGCACATGAATTGGTTCGGTTGGGTAGCGCTACTTGAGTACCACTACGTCCTACTGCTAGAAAACCCCATGATACAACTTTTTCCTTTTTTTTTTTTTCTTTTTTTCTAGCTGCGCATTAGTATTATTATCCTTGTTACCATTCTGCTTCGTTCATTCACCACTCTGAAGTCGTGGACTTGCATCTCTCATCTCGGTGAATCGCCCTTTCGGACTACGCCGGCTCAGCAACCTGACTCCATCTGGTTTTTCGCCGCCGCAAAGTGTTGCTAAGCGTGGAAAGCGCTCAACCTAACACCAAGCAGAAGGCAGCAATGTCTTTCAAACGCACAGCCTTCGGCACATGCTTTGTACCTCTTGTTGTGCTTTGGCTGCGGCGGCACGCTTAACGAGTGCTTGAGACGCCCGAGCGTTGTCTAAGGTACAAAGCACGCGCCGGAAGACCTCGTCGTCGACCGAGCCACTAGACGAAGTAGCGAGTCTGTTTGCCCACCTGTGAAGCGTTCTTGCCCTTGCCCTTGAGATTGATGGCCTTCTGGAAGGTCTTTGCGACTGCGAGGCAAGCGGAGAAACGAGAAAATGAAGCAGACGGCAAGAGTCAATTGTCGGCTCGGATGCGGGGAAACCTTTCAGCACCGCGCAATGATCGGTGCACTCACCCTTTGAGTTCTGTACGACGGAAAACTGAGCCAGGAGCGCTGGCGACAGCTGCGGAGTAGAAAGCGCGCCGTTCTTCTCCATCTTCTTAGCCTGCTAGAGGGAGGGGGAGGAAGGAGGGAGAGAAGACCTCCGGGTTGGCGGGGGATCGCACGACAGATGGACGAAGTCGATCTGTTTTAGCAGCCCTTTAAAGGGGCCATGAAACGGCATAGGGTTTTGATGTTACAAGCTTAGCATGAGCCTGTCGACGTAAGTTTAACACAAGTGTACTCGCATGCATTGCCACGAAGCGTGAAGCTCCTTTGTAGCATGATAATTGCGAGGATAGAAATGGACCATTTCTTTCGGTTCGCAAATTTTGACATAGTCGAGCAGAAAAAAGTTGCACAGCCATGTAACTTCCGCCTCTATATTTGTTTTCTTCCCAGTCAAGTTTCAGTTTTGAGCGGTTGCATTCTTTAAAATTTATTAAAGATATACGTGTTACTGGAACAAAATATCGATTGGGTATTCTTCTGACACCATAATGGATTGCCTGGCAATAAATAAAAACATTTTTTGGTGGGGTGTGTGTCTCTTTAAGGGTGAATAGAGTGGAGTATAGAGCATCGACTCATGGAGCGCTCTAAAAAAATATGTTTCACGGCAAAGGCGTGCGTGGCATGCGAGTCCCGTAAGAGAGTGACGGCAGCGACAGGCTGACCTGTTCCTCGATGATGCGGTTGTAGAGCTTGTAGGCGCTGACTCCCGGGGAGGTGAAGAGGATGTTGAGCCGGTTGCCGTTGAGGCAGTGGCCGTGCAGCAGCTCCTTGGTCTTGCGCGCATCCTCGTGCAGACGGAACTCCACCACACCGAACCCTTGTGGCACACCGTTGACAATCGACAGCTGCACAGACAGTGCGACACGAGGCACCCCTGTCAGTCACGCATGCCAACACCCTACCGGCTAACTCTAACGCTAGTCGACACCGGTCCGGGTGCAAAACAGGAGACCCCTTTCGGGTCGGTCGGGTGTGCGGACACCCTACCAGCTAAACCGAGAAATAGTTAACTCCACTTTGAGCGCAAAACGAACCACCCACGTCGGTCGGGCACATCAATGCCCTACTGGCTAACCCCAACTACAATTCACTCCACTTTAGGTGCAAAGCAAGACGTCCTTATCAGTCAGGTGTGCCAACACACTATCAGCTAACACTAACAGTTCGGTCCACTTTGTGTGCCAAGCAAGCTGCCCCTTTCAGTCAGGTGTTTCGACACCCTACCAACGAACCCTAACCATAGTTCGCCTCGCTTTGGAAGCGCCAATGTAACGAAAGCTCCGAGCATGCGCGTGTATTTGGGTCACGACTGCCATTTTTGTATCTAAATGATTTGCATCACTTTATACCAAACATTTCTGCAACTAAAGCTATGTTCGTTGAGCAACTTCTAACCGGGTTCAATTACAGTTGCTCATTAAAATTACATTAATGGACAAACACACACCTGATTTTGCTGAATGCATGCGAAAGCTTAGCGCAGCTACCTTGAAACACGTCGTGAGCAGTGCGTCGAGTCGAAACAAGAACTAAACCAATATATTTTTGTTCACTGACAATTGAATGACAAATTGGCAATCGCAGTAACCATGGCCTGAATGCCACACATTTTATGAACAGATAAAAAAGAAAAACAATTTAGTTACTTTCTGCAAGCAACTGTAATCGGAAAGATTTGCAAGCACTTGACTATACTTTTAACCGAAACGTTTCAGATGGCATGATTATACTTTTCAAATCTTCCAGCCCCCGTTGAGGACACCGACCTGACAGTAGGTGGGGCTAGCCACGGTGGTGAACAGCTGCCTGAAGGCGTAGATGTCGCAGAAGGTAGTGGGCAGGTTGCCGACGTAGAGGCAGCGCGGGTACAGGTCGGCGTAGTTGACCAGGTTGTGCTCGGAGCCAGTCGCAGTGGATCTCTCCCTGCTGCACCTGCTTCTTGTGCAGGAGGTTCTTGGCCTGGCAGGCCACAGCTCGGCTGCAGTACTCCACCAGGCCAAAGCCCAGGCTCTCGTCTGCAGGGGAAGTCGAGAAGCCCTTTTACTCTCCGACCCTAGCCGAGCCAAGCACCCTGGCAGGAACGTTAGGATCCCACCCTTGCTCCCTCGTCTTGCAACGCTGGGACGGAGTCATTTGGACTACCCTCAGCTGGGCTGAACTCCCCAGCTGCAACAAATGGACATTAGAACCCGACCCTAGCCAAGCCCAAGCTCCCCCGCTCTGAAATGCAGGAGCAGAAGCCCTTCGAACTATTAGATCTTGACTCCAGACCAGGTAGAGGCCAAAGTGGAGACCACTGTGCTCCATTTCAGCATGCCTGGTCAACTGGCAAAAGCTAGATCCCCAGTGAGCCGATCAAAGCGTCATACTGAGGCATGTGACAATGTACCATTAGAGTGCACTGCCTGTATAGAGAGCTGTCAGATGTTTGCTCCGTCACTCTAATTGCCTCAAGGGGATCCTAGTGTTTGCCCTTTGCCAAATTATGCTAAGGAAAGGTCGTAGAGACTCCAGACGCCAGACTGAAGAGTTACTTCCAGAGTCTTCCCGATGCACAAGGCCAAGAGAGCATGCAATATGGTAACACTAATTCACAAATTTCCCCAGACTCCCACAAAGTTTGAACCCAAACCTACTGAAGTTTGTGGCCAAGTATTGAAAGCCAGCTCAGTTCTGCAAACATTTCAGGTTTTGGATACCTTAGCAGACAAACCGTCTTGATGAAGAACCTATTTGTCTGTTGCTGAATCGGCCAAACGTCTGGTTAGCCGATCTTAGTAAATGACCCAGGACTCGTAGATCGTGGCAGACCACCCACCTTGCTGAATAACCCCTCTGTCCATTGCCTGAATAACCCGTCCGACCAGTTAGCAGACTTTGGCAGACGCCCCACTTCGCTGAATAACTCAGCAGTCCGGTTAGCAGAGTCTTAGCAGATGACTCGCCCCGCTGAATAGCCCATCTATCCGTCGCTGACATGAATAAACTATTTGTCTATTGTTGAATAAACCCATCTGTATGTCGCTGAATAACCTGTCTGACCAGTTAGTCAGGTTTTAGCAGGCGACCTCACCCTGCTAACTAACCAGATCTGTCCGGTTAACAGATCTTAGTAGACGACCTAGGTTCACAGAGCCATAGCAGACGACTGACTCTGCTGAATATCCAGCTGTCCGTCATTGAATAACCCGTTCGTCCGGTTGGCAGATGTTAGCAGACGACCCGCACTACTGAATAACCCACCTGTCTGGTTAGCAGATCTTGGGAGACAACCTAGGTTTTGCATATCATAGCAGACAACCTGCCCTGCTAAATAACCTAATCCATCAATCACCAGGCTCAGCAAAGAAGGCAGCAGGTGGAGGCAGTAAGAGAGAAAGTAGGAGGAGAAGGTGTCGTACCCGTGGCGTGATGGTAGATGAGGAAGCAGCGCACAACAGGCCCGAACTTCTCGCACAGCTCTTGGAACTGCTTGACGCTCCAGTTGGTGGGCAGGTTTGTGACGCAAAGGAAGCTGTCACTGCTGCCCATCTTCAGCTTGGCGTCCGTACCCAGCAGGGTCCGTGGAAAGTTCCACGGCCGGATCAGCGGGTCAAACTCGTACGAGCTGTCCACTTTCATGCGGGCTGGGCAGTACCACCACGGGGACGTGACACAGCACAATGACACACGCAGAAATTATCCTTTGCTTCAAGCTAGCCTGGTGGCATTCTACAGACATCTCTCTTGTCAAAAAATAAAATGAGAGAGAACAAAAAGACTATAATCTGCAACAGGTTAAGGACCCAGTAGCTACGCTGCCTCAAGTGCAAGCTTTCCGCCTTTCATAACACTTTGTTGCACATGCAGCAAAAGCCCGACAGAAGGCAACAACTGCATGCTGGATGCGGAGCTCCTACTGCGTTTGTAATCTCTCACTGACTGTAAGGAACATGGAATAAGTAAACTACAATCAGCTGCTACATAACACCTGAAGGAGAAGGTCTGCTCACAAAGAGCAAAGCTCCGTCCACAGAGAAAAGAGCTGGTGGTGCCAGTGACCCTCTTATGACAAGCAGATACTCAGTGGCAAGTGCTGAACAGTCGTCAGAGAATTCCATAGAACATATCGTAAGTGTAGAGGTGGGTGGTTTGCAACGTCACATTTTGTGACGTGGGGAAAACGGTGCATTTTTCTCGGGGAATCTGGGGGCGGAGCGAGTCTTATGCAGATCTCATGTTGTAACTGGGGCAGTTGCCAGCTATGGCTACCTATCTGTTTTCAGCCTTCTGTTCCTTCCAGTCGCTCCATAGTTCCCCAAAAAGAAGCAGAGTATTGGATCACTTTTATCCGTAATGGCAACCTTTCGTTGGTAAAGGGTAGTCACGTGACCAAAGAAACTGCCCAAAGTACACCAGACAACTTGCCTCATGGTGTGCAATGGCAACTATCCAATTTCTTAAAGAAGCTGGCTTTCCAAAATAGCTGTAAACAAATGCTGTGCCAGTCCCCCCGCTATGGTACTCTAAAAAATTATTCTGATTTACTTCCACAGCTGTACGGTTTTGCACTTAGCTACTGTGATTTGATGCAGTCCCAAAAAATTACTCTAACTACTTAAATTACTTTTGCTCACTTATAGCTGCCACAGCTGTGTGCCAAAGCACAGATCTACAAAACTAAATGAAGCCGTTCATTCATGACAGATCCAAAATTTCACAACACAAATTGGTCAAAGCATGTAATAATGAAGTGGACTGTAAGGCAGCCTTGTTTAAGTCACTCATAGGTTAAAATTCAAAGCATATATCTTCTTTGATATGAAAACAGCCTACCTTTTACGCCCATTACTTTAAGCCAAAAATATGTCAAAAATGTTTCTATTCTATGTGGCACAAGCTACAGCTTGTTATAAAGGGTACAGCCGTTTGCCTCCAGCCATCCAATTAATCAAGTTATCAGCTGTCTGCCACTGATCTCCCCTTGAGGGCTGGACAGCGCATTGAGCAAACAGGTATGAAGCCACGGGAAATAAGTGGCTTGTCCCGGAAGTGAGCGCTCGAGAGGCTTTTCAACTCTTCCGAGTGCTGGTTCAAACAGTATTCAGGGCACAGGATTTTCTTGTCATTTCAAGACAGCCTGCTTGTTGTGCAGAAACAGTGCAAGCAGACCAGAGAAGTCCCCTGGGAAGCCATTGCATGTGAAAATTTTGAGATTCTAGCTGATCAAGCATGCACATGTCCCACATTCAAATGCATTATTATTGGGATTTAATTCCTAAATGGGATTATTAAAACTCACTCAAAGACACCAGAAAGCATGAACCAAAACATTGACTGAATGCACTAGGAAGCCCAGCAGCTACACCTGACTTCCGGGACAAGCACTGAACATCCGGTGGCTTCACCTGCGCCAAGCTCGGAGAGCTGTCATGCGCAATCCGGCCACCTATTCGCAACTCCAACGCTTTAAAGGTGGCGGGGCGGTAGTTCCAAGATGGAGGAAGAGACGGGGATAGATTCTCCAGGATATCCCATGCGCCTGCTCGCTGACGCTGTTCAGCGCGCTAAAATGATTTATTTGTCTACGAATGCGAAGCGGTTAGGGAGGGATCATAGTACAGGTGACGGAGGTGCTGACGCAAATTAGGAAAACGAGCATGCTGTTATTTAAAAGTTGCAGAAACCTTCAAATTGCGAAGCCTTGTGGTGAGCGAGCGCGTTTAGGCACCGGCCACGTTACTGTTTGTGGCAGAATATTTTGAGGGTGATGAAGATATGTTTGCGCTTTGCCTGGCCATTAGTGCTCTAAAAAGAGAGCGGCGACGGTGACCGTCAAGCTTCGGAGGAGCAGCGTTCACAGTATTGGCGTCTTCGCGTCACAGCCTCACAACTCGCTGCTCACCGTCTCGGTTTTAGTGTATTGCAACTCGTAATCAAACTGCTCTATGGTTATTAATAGTAAGTTTGTTACCGTAGGCTACCGAGCAGTGTAGCATTACAACAACAAGCTCGCGCTGCACCTTTGAAGCACAATTTTCAGTGCGCGCCAAGAACGTTGCCGTGCTCATCTCAAAAAAAAAAAAAAAAAAAAAATGTTGTAGTCTTTACATTCCTTGTTACATATACGACACTCCTAAACTTCGGTTCGCCTTGCAGCCCACTGACGTCAAACTGACGGCCCCAACTTTTACGAGGCTTGATGACGGCACAATATAAGATACTAAACAGCTAAAGTGCGCATAAAAGAGTACCGAAAAAAAAAAACCCCGAGGTTTTGCAGTAAAGCCAAAAAAAAGAAAAAGGTTACTTCTTTTTTTACAGTCATTTACATTTACTTAAGCTATTTTAATAAGTTGCACAACTCGGCTATCAAGGCGCTCGTGAAAGTTGGTAGCGACGGTTGAACGTCAGTGCGCTGTGCGTCCAACTGAAGTCTAGGGGTGTTGTATGCTATGCAAAAACTGCTTAGTAACATAATCTTCGTGTTTAAGGGTTTTATTTATTGCTTTATTAAAAATAAATATTTTAATATACCGTAAATTTTTTTGTACCGTGTTATTTGCAACATTGCGGTCCCTTTGGCCAAAACGGCGCGTTCGAAGCTCTCGTCACGAACGGCTCGCTAACACAGATGCGCTTAAAATGCTTCGAGCATTTCTTTATTTGCTTTGTAATTACCTGAAAGCAAGTACGGGTATACTGTCTTTTTAAAGTGCTTGGAATAAATGGTCATGTTCCTTGTAACGGCCTTAAAACACGAACCCATTCCCGATTTGTATTGCTCGACATACCGTTGCGTGACGAGTTTTCTCCTACTTATGGCAAAGAATAGACTTTCCGTAGACCGTACTATAGAGCTCTTCATTATTAGTGGGAACATTTTCCGTCACGTTGAGCACAGATTGAGCTGGCGGCCGTGCACAAGACCAGAAATTTGCAGCCGAAAAGTCCCTAATGAAATTAGACATCCCGGTCCTTCGTGCAAGGCTGTTGCAAGGCGAAGCACAAGAATTCCTTTTTAACGCGCTCGCTTTTTTCGTGAAAACGGCTCCACGCATCAGGGACGACAGTCCCTGCCACCGTTCTCGCGCCGCCGCCGCCGTCCCCGTTCCTCTGGTTCTCCGTTTGTCCGCGGGAGGGCGGCGGCGCTGGAGTTGCGAATAGTAGAGATCAGTGGTCTCTGCCCCAATCAAACAGGATGTAAACAAATGCAGTCTGAAAATTTTCACCAAGGCCATAATGGACCTTTCAGGAGACTTAATTTACTGAAATTACTGACACCATCAGAAAGCGTTGATTGGGCATTCAACATCAACGCTGAGTGACATTGGGCGTTCAACGTTGAGTGTCATTGGGCGTTCAACATAAGCATGATGCTACTGACATAGCTTAATCAGCATATCCAAAGGTGCTGAAAATGCTTTATAATGAAACTTGAGTGCAAACTACATTGATAACTAGTGATGGGGCGAAGCTCGGGAAATTCAGTTTTGAAAAATTCCGAAACTTTTTGCACGAAATTCTAACTGTTTCGTCGCGATATAGCCAACATGGCGATGTTCTTTTTGATTTCGGGGCGTCGTGAGTGTCTAAAGACTCTAAACCTTGATACAGACCTAAATAAGGTCAGTTCTCGGTTCGTTTTCTGTGTTATAGCAATACAGATCGGCTTGCTCGCGGTGTGTGTGGGATCTTCGTAGACCATACGATCTCATGCTGAGGCTTGAGGGCTCGTTGACCCACTGAGCGTGAAGTGACAGCCAAACTGACAGCAGGAGCTCAAAAAGCAAAGCTCTACAGTAGCTTGTGCATGTCCAAATCTCAGAGCTCTGGGTGCAGTATGTCACAAATCACAATTGGCTGATCAGTGATTTTCT
The DNA here is from genome assembly GCA_037355805.1 of Ixodes ricinus. Classification (NCBI taxonomy): domain Eukaryota; kingdom Metazoa; phylum Arthropoda; class Arachnida; order Ixodida; family Ixodidae; genus Ixodes; species Ixodes ricinus. The sequence continues at coordinate 102,027 of JAZHYW010016360.1, forward strand.
CTCCACTTTGGAAACACATTGCCAGTGGTCTTCAGCTGAGATTCTGTGTGAAAGGGGCCTAACTGTGATTCACGAGCAATAAACATTTTCGGGTAAGCAACGGATTTCGCTAAAGTGTGTTTCGATGAAAAGTCAGTGGTGAGATTTCGTTTGCTAAAACATAGTTTGACAAACTAAGCTCCACATGCCACCCGTGTCATGTCAACGTAAATTGCAACATTCCCGGCGCTTGTAACGAATGCCACGCATGTTGTCGAGCAATTGATTCGATGAAAACGAGCGTAGAGATTTCTGATAACCGATTACATGTACCTGCCCACTTTATTTTGGTCATGTGACGACGTGACTATGGAAGTTGCGAAATCGAAACTATTTTGCCCAACGACATAAAATCACAATATTTTGTGCCGTGTTTTCTGTTATTTTATTTCCCCATATCTAATTTTATCTGAAAAAGCCTATCTTGTTAATCTAAGTTGTTGTAAATGGATTTTTAATTATTTCATGCAGTTTATAAACTTGTTTTGTAAAAAAAAAGTTGCAACGCTAAATAATGTGGTCTGGCCACTGTGGCAACGCTCCAAAACAATAGACACTCTGTGAAACATATGCAACCGTGAAAGGGAAACTATAGAACATGTAATTTTAAGGTGCACGGGGCTTCGTCATACCCTCTTGGGGGGGATGACTACGGATTATGAGGGGGCACTGGGTTTTCCGGACATGGATGGACGAATGGATAGGGAAAGAATTGCAGTAACTAAGAGGAGATTGGTGAAAGAGATCTGGGAAAGGATAAAAAAAATACAGATAAAAACAAGCAATAAAATCACTTTAAAAGAAAGGGGGGGGGGTGTCTGTTGTAAAAAAATTCATACAAATTAAAAAAAGAAGGGATGACGAAATGTTAGGCTAGGTGGCGTAAGCTGCCGCCCGTTACAAAGGACATAGCCATTACCATCCATCCAATCTAAACGTATCCGAAACCCGTTTCTGAGAAAGTTTCACCCCATCACTATTGACAACCCCCATAACGGCAATCGATAGACACAAAATGTTCCAGGAGTTGACTTTGAGAAGTTTATCGAACCTCCTAATTTCAAAAGCAGATATGTGACATCTAAGATGGCATTAGGACAGATTATTAGAAAGAGAAATCACCATAAACCTGTACTTCAATTCTACATAAGCTCAGAAAAATCACCAGCGACTGACACGTTTATAAAATGCACACGCGTTATACAAGATTGTTGGGATAGGCTGCGATAGAAAACGGTATTTAATTATCTGACAACAAAATAAAAACAGAGAAGCGCTAAAACAAGGATAAGTTGAGTTTTCGTTTTGAAACTGTCGGCGGATTTCAAGTTAATCCCATGAAAACAACCAGCAAGTTGGACAGAGTCAACGACTGAACCGTTGACGAGCACACACGCAAATCAGATTTTTTTTCTTTTTTTCTTTTGCGAGAACGTGTTGACACAACAATGAAGAGGTCTCTGCCACCGCCGCACACACCCACGCACGCAGCTCTGCTTCCGCAAGCGCATCTAGCGCTCGCACTTTCTACAACAACCGGGTCAGCGGGAAAAAACACACATACCGAACAAAAGTGGATCGTATTTACCTATGTGCGTCCTTCTGTTAATTTCTACCTTCTTCACCAGGGTGCCCGTTTGTTGGAAGAAATCAATGATGTCCTGTATTTGAAGAAAAAAAAAAGAAGAAGAAAGGAACACAGAGTCAAGAGAAGTTTCGCATCTGACCGCTGCCGTCATCATTGTATGCCCCGGAAGTTAGTTTATTTCAACTCCACACAGTGCTGGCTTCCGAGAACAAGCCCGGTTAAAACTAGAAGCCACGGAAACGGGTTTAATGGCTCTGGTCCAAGCCCTAGTATTCGTTTTGCTCCAAGTTGGCCAACGCGCGGGCGAACACATCATCAGAGAGTGAAGAAAAAAAAAGAAAGAAAGGGGCGCCAAGACAAAAGAAAGTAGTCCGTATCTTTTCTATTTTGTAAATAATGCGCGCGCTGCCGCATCGGCTGCAGGGAGGGGGGGTCAAATAAAAGCGCACACAGCCGATCGAACAAAATAAAGCGGGAACCAGAGGCACTGCAGAGGAAAAATACTAGCACGAGATGCGGTAAAAAAAATCGATACATCGGCCACCGCCCGCCCCTCCTTCATTTTCTCTCGCCCACCCACAACATCCCCCTTTCCCCTCCGCCGCCGCGCCCCAAGAAATTCCAAGCAAAGAAAAAAAAAAAATCAACGCGCGCAAAGCGGAGCTAAAGCAAAAATACAAGCGTCCCGTTTCGCATGCCATGTTCAAGAGACCCTCGTTGGCGCCGCGAGCGCATGAAAATCAACGCGCTGGACGACGCGGCGTTGACGAATTTGGCTGGCGGACACCAACAAAACCGCCAGATAACGAAAGAAGAAGAGGAGGTACACAAAGAAAATACGGAGCGGGCGCTGCTGCTGCCGCTGCTTTGTGGACGGCGGATTCGCTCGGCTATGGCACGGCGGCCACTCGCGTTTGTTTACGATCGCCGACGCGCGTTGCCCGAGCGCGTTTTCTCGACGACGCCGTCGCCGCCGCAACGTGGTCTCTCAAATGTTTTCGATCTCGATCGCGGGGAGTCGCAGCGCGTGCGCGGCGCTTTACCTTTTCGGTGACTGACGGCGAAAGGTGGACCATTTGGAGATTCCGCCCGTTGTGGAACTGTCGGAGGGACTGCAGCCATCGTTCCTCGCCCTGGCCCGCGTCGTTACCGTTGATGAAGGGGCAGTTGGCGTCGCCGCTGCAGATTTTTTCTCCTCCTTTAATTTGCGAGTAGCAATCCTTCATGGCGATGCCCGAGTTCAGGCCGACACTTCTCACACCTGCCGTTGAACAGGCCGCCATATTGATGCTTTTTAAGTCTGTCTTTGGCGTGCTCTGCGCATGCGCACAGTCGGCCGAATTCATCTTGCGGGGCGCAGGGGGAGGGTCGGCCCGCGCCGCGCGCCTTTGCTGCTTTTTTCTTTTTTATTTTTTACTTTTTATGTTGGCTGTTGTTATTTTGGCCGCTTGCTCGTGGCTGCTTTTTGTGTGTTGGTTTGCTTGGCTTCTTTTCTCGCGTTGCTTTCGCGCTCTCTCTCTCGGTCCGTGCCTGTCTGGCTGGCTGCTGTGGCGCTTGCTTGCTTGCTTGCGACGGCGGGCCTAGCCAGCCAGCGAAGCAAAGGCAGCGCCCTTCGAAAAAGAGCTGCCACACACTCTCGGTCGGCTCGGCTTACAGACGTCGCTCGAATCTACGACGTTGCGTCGTAGATTTCGGTCGCTACACTCACGTTGGCGAATGTTTGTAACTCCAGGAAATATGATGTGTTTGAAGGTGGGGTCAATGACGCGTAACGTCCGCGGCGCAAGTCAATAGACCACCCGCTGTTTACAAATACGTGGCGTGGTAACAACCAGTGCCGTCTGCTTGGCAGAAGACGGGGCGACGTGCTACGTACTCGGCCAAGAAATTTGATCACTTTTGCTATTTTAACGTACCCAAGCAAACTACGAAATGTCAATAGACCACCATGAATCTACGCCCTCCTCGAGCAACACGCGCCAACGGCAGCATTATTTAATGTTTGCTTGACTGCCACTTCGTCGTAAAACATGCAAGCTTATTTAACGAGTTAGCCTATAAGAAAATTTAAAAAATCTGTACGAAGATTTAGTTTGTAGATTTAATCTGTAGCTGCCAAATGATCCTGCTGGCAGAAAACAGCTCACTGCAAGCGTCTAGCTCTCATAAAAGCTGGAAAAATTAAAAGAAAGCAATAGGATACACTGCCAGCACCAATCAAGTTAGCCCTAATGACTCCGTTAACCTAACTAATAGACCTCTGAATTCCCAGACAAGGGCTAGACTTCCATACAAACCAAATGGGGACACTATCTCGAGACTACACCTTCACCTAAATTGACTGACACTTGCAAAAAAGTAACAGACACCGATATACTCCATTTATCTCTAAAGGGACAGTGCAGTGGCAGCTACGCTCTTGCCAGACCAATCAGTCACCTTACTTTCATCACCTGGCCCCACCCTCTGCATGTGGGTGTGGAGGGAGTATTATCCTTTGGTGGAAGTATGACGGATGACTGGTCTAACGAGCACACATCTTCCACTGCAGTGCCAGCTTAGGAGTGGACAGTGTATGCACCTTACCCACCCTCATCGCCCAGGTGAAAAATGCCAAGTCACTAAGCTGTGGATGCATGCACAGAGTCTGATGTTCCGCAGAAGAGAGCAACAGCACTATGCTCGGAACGCGTTCCACAGCCCAGTGGACGAAGACGGCAGCATGAAAAGGCTATTGGTATGGTCTATAGACCCTTCTGCTAAGGTGAGAAGAGAGGAAATGAGCCTCCATGTTTGGGCAGTTCCGGTGGTAATGCCCACAGGAACTGCCCCAACGATGAGAACAGCGCGTGCCCTTTCCCTCTTTTACCTCAACGATTCTGTTGAAATGCCTGGATGTCCGTAGATGGCGCTGCAAACAAAATGGTGCCGCTCAGAGAGCTCTTAGTGGAATGGTCTACACCAGTGGTTCTCAAATGGGGGTCCGCAAAGGCATTCTAGGGGTTTGTGAAGCCTTGCCGCATCAGTCAAACCCAGCAATAAAGGTTATTTTTTTCAGATTGAGAACAAAAGTTCCAATATTCGTATGAGTTTTTTCGTGTGTATGTCAATGAGAGAAGTCTATTTCACACTAGCCCTTAGTTATATCACCTTATGAAATCATTATCATAATTAACCTATACATTTCCCTTCCTCTCACCACGAACAGTGTCCTCCATCATCTCCGCAGCCGACCCATAAGGGGTCCGCAAAACATCAATGGTTGGGAACCACTGGTCTACACCATGAGACACTTGAGGAATGCTCTGCACAAGCTCTTCGCTGCAAAAGGTTTTATTTCCATCCGACAAGACGCCCCAAGAGCACTTTGTGCGTTGAAATGTACAAGTTCGCTGTCCTCAACTCAATGGCCTGAACGTAATAGAGACAGAATTAACAAAAATAGTCCCTGCCTACTTACAAAAGGTGTGTGTATGTGTGTGAATGGCATTGTTCTTAAAATGTTGGACAATGCAACGCATTCGCGGCCCCGATCCCCCCATGACAGGTCACTGGCCCGACTGCAACAGGAACTCCTCGTAGGCCGCTGCAATCTCGTCGTCCATTTCCTCGTTGTCGAAGTTGTTGGAGTAGTCGCCACTGGAAAGGAGGCGTGCACGGAGATGTCCGTCAGTTAGGTAAGCTCGCGAATCTCGAGTCAACACGTCCCGCAACCACTGCCACCAAGAAAGGAGAGACACACTGCACAATACTGTTAATGCAAAGAAGCGATCGCCAGTTGTTTTTTTCTCTTGGGATTGGGGGTTGTTATTAAAACTATCGGTGTGGTAAAGAGTGCTTGCTTGAGGCACTAAGCTAAGGGCTAAAATTTGATTCCCGGTAACATCTTTTTATAAGAAAAATGCAAAAGGGCGCTGATGTTGTGTTTGCTCTAACAGTGTCACACTGTGTACATAGGCATTGACGAAAAGTGTTAACCCTCTCTTCACACGGTGCAAAAGCAGAGAGCATTGTAGAGAACTTACGTGCCGTTCACACATATGCAACTGAGTAAGATCGAGAGAGACCAGGCCGATTTTTAAGCCTCTTGCGACGTCTTAGGACCTGATCCGCTGCTGCGCATCCGATCCTAAGACGTCGCAAGAGGCTTAAAAACTGGTCTGGTCTCTCTCTGTCTTACTCCGTTGCATATTTGTGAACGAGCGCTTTTAGGTGCAACCTAACTGTAAAGGCCCATTCACACACTTGCAATTGAGTAGGACCGGCTGAGACAAGACCAGTTTTTAAGCCTCTTGCAACAGCTTAGGACCTTGCTCTGCAGCAGTGCATCCCGGCCCTATGCTATTGCAAGAGGCTTAAAAACCGGTTTTGTCTCAAGTCGGTCCTACTCTGTTGCAAGTGCGTGAACGGGCCTTAAGTCTAGCTGCTGGAATAAGACGCCAAAGTTACAGTATTAATTATGAATCCATACAAAAGTAGGAGAACCTATGAACACATGCAAGCATATGCCATCTACTTCCAATAACAAGTGTCATTCCCCCATTAAATATTTTTCGAAAATTGCTTCTAAATATTGAATTGGATCATGACGAGTTTGGAGACTGGCATCTTATACCAGCCACCAGGGTTACGTTAAGGGAGTGACGCATAGTTAATTTATCTAGGGTGCAGAACACCCAGTGTAGGCCACCTACGCTGGCAATCGGTCACACCATCCTAGATACAAATAATAGCATTTAAACATTTGCCCAGAAACATTTACAACTTACTAATGATTAGTTGCAGATGTTTTCAAACAATTTACTCTTTCAAGAATTTTTTTTTTTAAATTTGCTTTATTAGTATTTTTACTGTATCAGTACCTCTAATGCCATACCAGCACACTCCAACTCTGTTTCACTGTATCCATATTTTTGCTATTCTATAGAGACCTTCTATAGCGTTCAAGTTTTACTCAATGATATGACTCCTGTTTATCGGGCCAGAGCTTGAAAATTGGAGTGCATCTAATTGTTGGAAAGTGACACCTAAAAACAAAAAAGCAGAAAAATAAATGGATGATTTAAGAAATTATGAACACTAGAAGCTGGCACTAGGAATCCTAGATGACACTTGTTTTTCACACGAGAGGAAAAAAACAAAAATCGCCCCTGACCAGGAGATTGAGCGCATCCCAAAATGCCAGTGTCATCAGTAAAGTTTTGGGCTAGAGTTTTGTATACTATTGGCCATGCCATGTTTCCACATAACCAGGCAGAGAGCTGCTGGCTGTTTACCTTCAGCCCACAAGGTTATGTCATAGAGTTATGTCTCGCTAATATGGACATCGCTAATACAGACACCCCACTATGCAGACAAAATCTTCGTGGACGACCTGGGGAAAAATACACGGATTTCTGTCTCATTATTATGGACTATTTTTGGGGGGAATGAAGGTGTCCATATTACCGAGACATCGCTGTATGGGTGTCACTGCAACTTTCCAACGACAGATCCAACACCGAAATGAACTGAGTTGCAGCAGTGTTTCTGTACCTCCGTATTTTGCTATCTCTGAGGGCGGCGCGTCTTCTGTTCGACAACCAACGAGTCTATCCAAGTCAAGCCAACACATGACCCACCCCTACCTCAAGCGTTTGCTCTGCCTCGTGGCTCGGTTTACAATGCACGTGCCCATCAAGCCTTAAAATGGCCCAAGGCGCAAACTCTCGAACCAGGTTCGTAGGAACCCAGGGTTTTCCCAGCTCACAAAACTTCCCGTGCCATCCTTACCCCCAAGTAAAGTGTCTCTCCAGTTCAGGCACAAGTGTAGAATATCTGAGCTGATGCTTAGCTACGTGCCATGCACTTCCCTATAGTGAATGTTCTCTTTGACGAGACCTGTAGGCTTCTGGTCTACTTAACTGCACCAATTCCGAGACCAAGAGGGTTCCCCAGCCATCAATCAATCAATCAGACTTTTCGATCATGAGGAATGTCAGTTTCTCTCGAATAATAGCCTAGGATCTCTTCCCAGACTCGGCACTCGTGAAATTAAGCAACGTATAAGCCTACAGACCTTAACCTGTAATGAACGCATTAGGAAGTGCTTGGCTCACATCTACACATTAAAGGGTGGCCCAGATCTGCTAAAATTACAGGACACTTAAGCTTTGCCTTTAACAGTGGAACGCTAATAGCTAAACATAAAAAACCCCGCTCATTCCCAAGCGTGACCTAGTTGGTAGCGTGTCTGGCTCGCAACTGGAGGGTCGTGGGTTCAAATCCTGCCTCCAACTAAAATCCTTCAAATTTTTTTTTTTTTTTTTTTAAGGAAGCAAATGAATTATTTTATAAAGTGAAATCATTTGAGACAGGCAGCAACCTTTAATTCGCATTACATGTCATGTTTTAATCTCTTTCATCCCACGCGTGACGTCACATTTCACGTGACCACTGTGGGTTGTTTGAAATTCCTGCGCGAGGTCATGTGGCTGTGAAGTCAACGCCCTATATGACGCTATCGAACAATCAGGACTTCCCTGTCCCACCGACGCCAACACCGGCTTTTCTGCAACACGAGCTCCTTAAAGCTGTCGCTTTAACAGTGCTTAATCTAAATAAGCACATCATGCAAAGGCAGGGGCAGGTGAGGACACTTGGGACTCCGAGGGACCCATTAGGGTACACTGGGGAACCCCTAGTGTCCCAGGAACCCATAGTCGGTGACAAGTTAAGAATGTACTAGATGCTCCACCTCCAGTGCAAGCTTTCTGTTCTTGATAGCACTCCACTGCACACGCAGCCAAAGCCTGACAGAAGGCAACGAGCGAGTGTTGGAGGCAAAGCTTCCGCTGCATTCTTATCCTGTCGCTCACCATAGTTCGAGGATACATTCTCTAGTGTTTACCCAAAGGATAAACCCATTCCGTACGATAATATGGGTTGCGCCAAAAATGGGCACTGAAGATTGTGCAACACTGTTGGCACGAACGAGCAATCGTCAGTTTTTCCTATTTTTTTCTTAAAATCAAAAGGCTGTCGTGAGAACCATTGATGCAATGAAAAGTGCTCATTCGGGACACTAACATAAGGCACAAAGTTTGGTGCCTGTCAATACGGCGAGCAAGTGTTCCAAAATGCGTCTTTGGTGGATTGAAACACAGGGAGGGGCATGCCAATGAAACGGCAACATGAAGATCGCGCAGGGAATGCGTGATGATCAGGCAGCCAAGCGTGCGTCGCCATTGGTCGAGGTTGGGGGTAAAAACAACATGTGAATGCATTTGGCGGGTAAACAAATGCACGAGGTGCACAAGAAGCAGACGAACTTGCATGCCGTACACCCTTCAAAAGCGAAAGGAGAAAATGCGCCAAAGTCATGTTCGTCCTAACAGCGTCGCACAGTGTTCTACATAAAACCAAATAGAAGCAAGGAGGACGACGAAAGAAGCTGGCAAAATATTACTCACTCGTTGCAGTGGAAATTCGCAAACTGTCTTTCGAGAAACACCTCCTCCTCTCTGGACAGGGGAATGCCGTCGGGACCGCACAAGATCGGCAAGCTCTGCAGCGGGGACGAGCGAGGGGGAAGGGGGGGACAAAAGGGGCCGTGACTTTCACCTTGGACACACCCAAGTCGCAAGCTCGGACTCGGTTGGAGAAGAAATGGTCATGGTACGTGTACTTATTCCTCGAGTTTGTTTTCGAAGAAGAGGAAAAACAAAGGAGGAAAGATGGGAAGTAGGCAGAGGGATGAGGAAAAAGAGGATGGTTGTGGTGGCGATGGTAGATTTTTAACAGACGAACTTCTGCAAGAACAGTGAAGAATAAGATTTTGATTTTGGGTCCTTGTTTTTTTTTTTTCTTTTTTTTCTCAAAGTCATAGCGAGAGAAGGTTTTGTTTTGCACACTGAAGGGATGAACAACAAGAAAAGGCGAATCGTTTGAAACTCACGTCTTCTGCCGCCGAGCTGGCGGGAGAGTCGGAGGGTGTGGACGTTCGCCCCAGTTTTTTCGCGGAGGTCGAGCACGTTTTTTATCATTCTCTCGGACGTCCTGCAAGTTGGATCGAAATGAAAGGTGAGACAAATGCACTACCACCCAACTTGCAACAAGATATCGCTGTAGCAAATGCCAACAACAGAGTCAGTCTAGATCGGGGTCTCCAAACCCCGGCCCGCGGATAGCCGCAGTCTTTGCAGTGATGCCCGGCCCGCGGCCCACTGCTACCGATGCAGAAATAAGCGCGCGTAAGAATACGGCGCCGAGACGCGCACCGAAAATGCGAACGAAGATGTCAATAAGAACGAAGGAAAATTGCGTCGAAACACGGGTTCCCTGGCCACGTTGTCATCACCAGCATCACTATTTACACTCTCCAGTTTCACGTCCGTATGACTGCACAAATTCCTTTGCACTCTCTCGTATGTCGAGCTTAGAGTACAGCATGTGGTCGTCATCAGGTCTACCATTCTCATTAGTTTTCTCTGTGCAAACATACCAGCATTCCTATGCACTTTCATTTATGCCTGGTGAGTTTCCTGGTTCACAACTATTTTGTAATGTCCTAATCAGCCACACGCAGAATTTAAAAATAATGTATATGTATTCGTCCACCTTACATTTTTTTTTAATCTTCTTACATCTGGTCTAAATTTCATTATTTAGATGCTTATTTATGTTTACTCATTTACGATGTCCTCGTTTATATTTACTTGTTCATTTTCCGGCCCTCAAAACTGCGACAGATCCCCGATCAGGCCCCTTAGCCAAAAACGTTTGGAGGCCCCTGGTCTAGACCACCTGTTGGTCTCCGACCCGCAGCAGAGTACTCTCGCTCGCAACAACATGAATCTAACCCATATGACAAATCTTAACGAAAAGAAAAAGGAGTCGTTCGCATTTGTCTGCTTTTCCTAAAAACAACCTACCTGTTTCAAAAGCTTTTAGTGTTTGTTTGGAATCACAGCAGGGCAAAAAGCTGTGCTTTCGGCACACCTTCTTGTTCATAGTATTTTTCTCTTTTCAATTCTACCACAGATGTTTACGGTTTGTCCGGTGATTTACCCACTGCTGGAGCTACGAGTGGTGCAAGCATTTTCACCAACTTCATATTGCTAGTTTCTTTTTCAAAAAGAAACCACGTAATAATGACTTGTAAAAGAGTGGGTCTCGACGCGTGCTCGTGAAAAACTAACGGTCTGTAACCGAACCTTCGTTTCTGCCAGGAAATCTTGAAATCGAAAGGCGACTATTTCCCAAATCGGACGGGCCTAGTAGATGCACCTGAAGGCCAGAGACGGGCGTTTCACCGTATTCCCAATGCCGGTTGTCCGAATCCCCGTTACGCTGGCTGGTTTGAGGCAGGGCTAGTCTCCTTTGCTTCTCTCAAGACAATGGGAAATAAGAAAACCTACGGGGGTGCAGATGCTCAAAATTGTTTTCCTTCCGCGCAAACTGAAGCGCATTCCATACTGAATTAAAACGAACTGGTGGGTTAGTTGGATGACAAAGCACAGTACAAAGGACAACGACTAGTGGAAGCAGGCGACAGGAGAAACGCACGCCCTCTCGTCTCCTTCCACCAGTCCTTGTCTTTTGCGCCGTGTTTTCTCCAGTCCACATTCATTAAACATTCAGGATTCGGTCCCTTCCCGATCCCTTCAAAACTGGAGAGACTGCATCCCGCTTACAACCTAACTGTTTAACCCCTTGGACAATAGCGTACTTTCCGGTGTATAAGTCACACTTTTCTTCTGCAAAATCTCAGTCGGTGTCTTATACGACAGCGCGGCTCATATACATTCTTTTTGTAAGTATGAACCTTAACTGTGCGAGATGTGGGCCGTATTGACATTTATGACGAAAGAGGAAAGGCAGGACACCCGCCGACGGCCTGCTCTTCTGGCGTTCCGAAGACGGTTTAAAGCGGGGAGACATAGGTGTGCGCCGTCATTTGCAGCACTCCGTCACTGTGTGCAACTTAAATTCCAACTTCTTCGTAAAAAGAACCGTTTATATGGGGGGTACGGCTTATACAACCTTCTGAAGCCAACAAAGACGCGTAACAAAGAACAAGGTCGAAGCTGGGAAGAGGGTTCTCACGCGTCAATGTCGCTTCTCTGGGCCAACTCGCTCAACTTGCTGAACAGGCTGTCCATGTTTGGTGTTTCCCCGCCGGGTGTCCCGGCCTTTTCAAGGTCTTCCAGGTTGCCGCCGGTCAGCTGCCAGGTTGAGTCGAGACAAGCCGAAGGACAAGGAAACAAACAAATGCAAGGTCAGGGTCATGTCCACCCACAAGGCATGCTGACTGGGCTTCACATCCCTCAGAGCTGAACCTTCTCTTTTTAGGAATTTGTTTCACCCAAGTATAAAACTCTTCGGAATCCAAAAGGGCAGGGCAAAGTCACTAGATGGGTTTCAGCGTACTGAAACTCGCTTTTTGTGCAGCACACCACCATCTTGGGTCTATTTGCCCAGAGGAGTTTGTTTTTGGCCACCACACTCTGAGTGAGACAATCTAAATTTACGGTGACAGGTCGTTCCATAAGAACGATTTCTCGCACACCGACATTTTGTTATGCCTGCAACAGATCAATGTACCCAATCAATCTTTATTGATCTCTAATAAGAAGGCTACCAATTTGCTTTTTCCTTTTATCTTAAAACAAAATAATGCCTTTTCAAATTAAAAATTTAGGGGATGCCTAAGCTTTGCCTTTAAGAGTGGAACGCAATAGCGTTATTGGGTCCTGTTCGCAAAGCCTTCTCATGTAAACCCGCGCTCGTTCGCAAGCCGTGCAAGCGTGTGCGCGTAGTCCAGTCAGTAGTATCACGTCTCACGTGAAGTCACATGACATCATGTCACGTGATGCAGGACGGTCACACGTGGCTGCACACTTTGCATTATGGGATTTCTTGGTCCCACCGACGCCAGATTTTCTGCGACACGAGCTCCTAAACGCTGTCGCGTTAAAAAAAGCCAGGCCAATGAACGTGCAAGTTCAAACCACCTCAATTAGATGGCACCACTTGCACCGCTAAATTTTCAGCGGTGATGGTTGTACAGGAAAGTCTCCTTTGAGACAAGACGAAGAGAATCAAACATCTCTTCCTTTCTGGAGATCGATGTCCATAAGAAAAGTTGAGCAGTTGATTGCATATACAGGTCCGAAAACGCCGACATAAGCTTTTTCAGTGCAATGCAACACATCGCAGCAATCTAGATGTGGCTAATTCAGGGTGGGCTCGAATTTCTGGGACCCAAAATGGCAACCACACTGCCAACCACAACAAAACACAAAGATTGTCGGCGGAGAGAAAAGGAATGCGATACTACGGACCAGGCACGTAGCCAGGATTTTGTTTCGGGGGGGGGGGGGCCGTCCATGACAAAATGCTGTATGAGGGGAGGGGGAGAGGAGGTCCCAGCAAAATGAAAGATTTCGGGGGGGCCCGGGCCCCATGGGCCTCCCCCTGGATACGTGCCTGCTGCGGACACTTATCCAGAGACTGTAGGGTAAGGTGGTGTGGGGCAGGTAATGACGACGCTCAAAAACAAAAACAAAAAAATAGCATATATTTCTCCCGGAAACTACACTTTTTTAGGCCAATTCACACACACAAGTCGGTTCTAAATCAACACTAGAGACAGCGCTGATGAAGCACTTACTTAAAGGGATTGTCCGGTCAAATTTTGTATTCGAGAAAACAATTGAATATCATTGTTATTACCTCGAGACGCATCGTACGTGCAATATCTTAATTTTATATGCCCCTCTGTGCGAGTAATTGACTTTATACTGCTCGATCCCATTCTAGCGTAAACGCTGCTTTTGTTGGCAACATTAAAGCTCTGACGTCACAAAACACAAAGTGAGCATCGTTTGCCTGCGAGTGAACGCCTCAGCGTGCTTCGTTTTTGTTGTTGTGCTCGACTTGTTTCGTGGTTGGGTGAGATTTTTGTTGCGCGGTTGGGTGCCACAACCACCGGGCAGCACATGCGAGCCAAGACATGACGTTCCACACTTTTCCGCGAGACATGCAGTGACAAGCAAAATGGATCGTCGCCGTGCGTAGGGACTCCATGGGTTCCCGTCAAGATCGAGATCCCGCTTATGCAGCAATCATCTCAAAGAAGAGAGCTACGAGCTGAGCTCTAAGCGGACAGAAGGCTCGTAAGCTGAGGTGTGATGCTGTGCCAACGATATTAAACTACGTCCATCCACTCCTCGCCCAAATCGGATCAATCAATTTGATTATGCAGCGAAACCGAAACCAACAGCTAGACCACCTGGAAATATGCCAAAAGGTGTATTTAGCACGCGTGCAGCCAAATTTTGTTTGACCCGCATGTGAAAATAGAGCGTGGCTACGATTCACCAAGCTCATCCAAGTCAAGTGACGACATGCATTTGAACGATTCGCCGTTTACCTTCGACCCGCGGACATCACCTCCCAGGGAACGACCCTCAGCCTCATCACCGATCCAGTGGATCCGCCGAAATGTGCACCCAGATGCCGCTTCGTGTACCTAGTTGCCGCTTCAGAGGCGATATCTGCATCCTTTGCTTTGCAAGCGCTCGTAGTGCTCCTATAGTTCGATCGGTGGCCGTCGCAGTTGTGTTTGCGCAAAACGGCATACGTTTGCCCGAAGCTTATGGCTGTTTTCGAGGAATATCCTGATAAAAGGTGTGACTTTCTTTGCACACGTTTGGGAACTGCATTAAAGAACGCTGTGGCTAGCGTTACGTCCGGACGGAGCACTGGAAACGCGTATACCTAACCCTCCCCCCGCCCTCCTCTCTCTCCCCCCGTGAACCTAGGGAAGGCGGAGATTTGGACGTAACTTGGGTTACGTCGGACGTAACGCTAGACACTTCGTTAAACGACACCGTATTTCAGTAGGGTACAGCCTAGGAGACTATATAATTCGAAACAAAATACAAGACATCCGATGCGACCAACGCTTGTTATCCCGACCATCCGACAAACCTTATGCGTTTTGCGACGTCACGCAGCAGCTCCGGATGTCAGCCATTGAAACTGGCGAAATTCGGGGTGCAGTTTTGTACGTACGCTCCTGAAAGGTTTAATTAATAACGGGAGATTATATATCAAAATAAAAATGATGTTTGTCTACATGAAGGCTCCTTCGACGTAACGAGCGCAAAAACTTAAGTACTTCCGGTTTCGACCGGACAATCCCTTTAAGCATGACTTAGCACCCATGCAGCGCTATTTTTTCCAAGGTAAAATCGAAATTGGGGGTTTTTACATGCCAAACCAGCTACAAAGGGCGTCCGGCACGCTCCAGTGGAGGACCTGCCGTCATACTCAAAGCTCGCACCGCGCTCGGCACATGAAGCCTGAAGGGCTCGTGCTTGGCTGTCACGTCGGCGAGCCTCACCTTGAGCACTTGGATGGTGCATTTGATGTTATCTTTGCTCATGGCCTGCAGAAGTGTGTGCATCATGTCCGGAATGCAGGCTGCCACATGCTTCACCTTGTACGAACTGTCCTCTCTGGAGAACTGTTGGGTAGAGGGAAAAAAATTGTGGAAGCCCTTTCACTTCACGTAAAGACGGAGGACCAGCGAAGCTGTTATTTTTATGACGTCTAGGACGACCTTGAGGATCACTTCTAGGACGACCTCAATGAGCGATTTCTAGGACAAATTTTAGGACGACCTCGAGGACGATGCCCAGAGATGATAACAAAGGATCAGTACCTCACTATCTAATAACGCCAAGGAAGGCTGACTCACGCTGGTTGCCCCTCTTTTTATTTTTATTTATTCATACTTGCCACGACCAATGGGGAGCTTTCTGACAACATCCGCGGACGGATTTTTTCCCAGATCCTAGCGCATAACAGCTTCGCTGTAAAATCGAGACAGTCCCTCGTCAATCCACAGTACAATCGCGGCGAAGTTGCTGGACATCGGCGTTGCGTTCACAGCGCAGTGGGGTGTGTGAACAAAAGCGATCGGAACAAAATAGACACCTGACTTTTCTTCCAAACGCTTTGGTTTCTCTTTTGATCCGGAGCGTGTGAAAGCGCGGAGAGATCTACGGCGTGGTGTTCGAGCCAGCTTCCATCGGGGTCAGGGCAGACACGCCGAGCAGAAGCGCATGCGCCCAAGTGATGTGGCAACGAGACACCTTTTTTCTTTGTTGCTTTCGGTCATTTTTTTTTTTCGGTTGCGTCGCCAGTTGGCGGAGATGCCATTGGTATGGACTACTCGGGCTTGCACCGACAGGACTTCATCCAATCAATCGCGTCGCGGCATTCGCCGTGCCGCGATGCGACACGGCAAAGACTCAACCGGACCGGTCCAAGGAAAAAAAAATAATATAAAAACTAACCACCATCTGGGAGAAGAGCTCGGCGATGAACAGCAGGAGTCCTCGTAGGTAAGGGCCGCCGAAATCTCCGGCTGCGAGGTCGCTGCGTCTGAGGCACTCCACGTGACACCTGGGGAGAGAAGCGGCATGTGAGAACTTAAACGCTAGCCTGGACCTCCTACAACTAAGGTGCCTGGAACGCGTCTTTCACTGGTGTGTTTATGGTGACCTAAAATGTGGTCTCTCGGTTTCCACCCGACGACGTCACCAAAGTGTCACGCTGCCAACACGGCCACGACCCGACGCTCGCATTCTCTCGCGCTTTCTCTTTAGAACTTCTACGACCGACTGCTGCGGTCATGACACCCGGCGGCTTTTGCAAGGCCGTTTGCTGCCACTTCGGGACCCCTTTCGGTGGTCCCGAAGTCCAAGTAAATAGCGTCGCAAACTCTGTCGTCTGCAAACGCACACAAAGGTTTTTGCTGTCGTCTTTAACAGGAAGAGAACTGTGCCTTGAAATATTGTGCAATAAAACTGACCCGCTCAGTGCACATTCGGCGTAGCTTTCTGTGTACAGGCAGCCGACTTTCCCGGCTCGTTTTACAGCAGAAGGTGGACTTGGGGCACCCTGACGACTCAGACTGGGAGCGCGGCCCGCAGGCAACCGGCTCGCGAGTCCCGGTTCCCATGTCTCGAGCACTAGAAATGGCATGCGCCATAGTGATCTCATCTCGTCGATCCATTTTTCTCGTTTTTAGAGACATGTTGAGCTTGGTTAATTTCTCAGTGAAATGAGAAACGGGAACAACCGTGTGCTTGCTCACTTGTTCTATTAAAAATGACAACACCTTAGTGGGGTGGTGTCATTTAATTCCAGTGGTCACATCAGGTCGGGGCCTAAAGTAGTCATATAAACAAATCAAATCTTAAGATGCCACTGCCAAGTTCACAGAAAGCATAGAGCACAGTCTTCTTCTTCTCCCCCCCCCCCTTCCTGTCTTACGTTGGCCCTCGACCTTTCCACTGAGGGCTATCTGGCCCTTAGACTCAAATGAGTTTGAGACCACTGCCCTATATAAAGGACTTTATTCCCTCATGTGGTCGCTATGCTGGAACATTATATTGAACAGCATGACGTACGAGTTGCAGGGCATACAATTTGACAGAAATGCTTCCCCACCAACTAAATTGTTACGTACTAATGCACAGCTTCTGCCCTTGATAGTGCGTGCTGTGACGTCAAACTAACAGCTGCACTCTGTGCGCACTCGCTCCCATGGCCTTGCCACAGCGCGACCGACACGAGCAAGCAAAGTCCGTGGAGGATTCACACATAAAGCCACAGCTTTAAAAGTTGTTGTGAGGAGTTGATCACTCCTCAGTCCCCTTTCGTGTCAATGGTGTAAACATTGTAGGCACAGACGAAAAAAAGATCCACAACTTGTTTTTCTTGTTTTATATTCTTGAAGATTTGGTACCTTTCAGGCACAATTTCAATGTAGTGCAGAAGACCAACCTTTCCATAGTAAATACCAACAGAGCAAAAAAAAAAAAAAACTCCTTCGCTCGATTATTTTAACAGGGGCCAGCGAGCACAAAATCTGTCTTGTGTGCCGCATGGACACACGGGACACTAGCACAGACCACACCCTGTGCGTGGTTAATGCTAGTTTTTTTGCTGTGCCCCACAGATGTGAGCTGGGGTGAGATCAAGCGAATGAGTGTGAGGCACAGGCGCTACCTCATCCGACTCTTGCACGATGCGTGACGTCCATGAGGCGACCTGTCACATGGTACGACATCACACCGCTCTTGCCGGCACGTTTTGCGGGAGCACAATGTTTCCAGGGTAGCTGTGCTAGGCGCTCAGTGGCTATAGTATCAGACTGCTACCACAACAGTTCAGGTATATATACACTTTATGCATATCCTTAACGTCGTGTAAAGCCCGAGTGTGTCACTCATTCATAGCGCTCGTCCATGCGGATCGTTCATCATGCTCATTCGTGATGCTTGTTCATGACGCCCACTGATGACAATTTTCTCATTGAAAACGACTCATAAAGCACATTCTGTGTTAAAAGCAAAACTATGCTTGTGAAACTGGCAGAGGCATTTGAAGCAATGATATATTCAAGGTCCTGATATAGCAACTATAATGCAATTAAATGCAAGCGAGCTGGACAAGAATTGCTATATCAGACAAAAATAATCTCCTTCTGAAAAAATCTGATTTTGTTTTGAACAGGGCTGTGCTACAGTATTAATTTATTTATTTATATATATATATATATATATATATATATATATATATATATATATATATATATATATATATATATATATATATATATATTATAACCGCGCAACTTCATCACCATCAACATCCACACTATCATTACCATACACAACAGCGCACCGCCTGCAGGCGGTGCGTGACTCATGCAGAGCTCGCGGGGCAGAATTGCTCCAGGGCTCGGCCAGTAAAGCCGGTGCTTTTTTATCTCTACTTTGTCTTCCTTACACATGGTGGAGGTGCGGGGTACTCAGTGGAAGAGGGCAACGAGACAGTCCGTCGGCATCCAAGTGTTTTTTTCCACTTTTGTGAACTATAATGAACTCATACTCTTGTAGACGGAGGATCCATCTGGCTAGACGTCCAGATAAGTTTTTCATTGAGGATAGCCAACATAGGGCATGATGGTCCGTGACAATTGTGAACGGACGACCATACAAATAGGGTCTGAATCGTCCGATTGCCCATACTATTGCCAAGCACTCTTGTTTGGTCACTGTGTAATTTTTTTCAGGTCTGGTTAGGGTACGACTCGCGTAACCGATGACGTGAGAGTCATGGCTGGAGGGATGTTTTTGCAGGAGTACAGCACCCAACCCGGTTCCACTGGCATCCGTGTGAAGCTCAGTTGCTGCTTTATCGTCGAAGTGACTCAGTACCGGGTCAGAAGTCAACGCGTTTCGAAGGGCGTTGAAGGACAATTGGCAATCGGTAGTCCATTTATATGGGACACGGGTGGAAAGAAGATTATGTAATGGAGAAGCAATATGTGCAAAGCCACGGATAAAACGACGGAAATAAAAACATAGACCCAAAAAGCTTTTAAGCTGCTTTGTGTTTGCAGGTTGGGGAAACGAAGAGACTGCTCTAATTTTTTCAGGGTCGGGTCTTATGCCTTCGTGGGAAATAAGATGTCCTAGAACTTTGATTTGAGTCGCTGCAAAATTGCATTTCTTTGCATTGAGTTGTAAGCCCGCATCAGTGATACAAGATAAAACTTCTGACAACCGGACGAGGTGTTCTTCAAATGTGGACGAAAAAATAATAACATCATCAAGATAACAAAGACATGTACGCCATTTTAAGCCACGTAGGATGGAGTCGATTGTTCTTTCAAAGGTCGCCGGCGCGTTACAGAGGCCAAATGGCATGACGTTAAACTCAAAAAGACCGTCGGGTGTCACGAAGGCTGTTTTTTGTTTGTCTGATTCAGACATTGGGATCTGCCAGTATCCGGATCTTAGGTCCAACGAAGAATAATATTTTGCTCCCTGCAGAGTGTCTAGGGCGTCGTCAATACGAGGCATTGGATAGCTGTCCTTTGGAGTGACGTTGTTTAGTTTCCGGTAATCTACGCAGAAACGAACCGACCCATCTTTCTTTCTAACCAAAACAACAGGCGAAGACCAGGAACTGTTAGAGGGACGTATGACATTTCGTTTCAGCATTTCTGTTACCTCAGTTTCTATCTTGCGCCTTTCGACAGGAGCTATGCGGTGAGGTCACGCACCGCCCGTGCAGGCGGTGCGTGACTCATGCAAGAGCTCGCGGGGCAGAATTGCTCCAGGGCTCGGCCAGTAAAGCCGGTGCTTTTTTATCTCTACTTTGTCTTCCTTACAATATATATATATATATATATATATATATATATATATATATATATATATATATATATATATATATATATATATATATATATATATATATATATATATATATATATATATATATATATATTATATATATTTCTTTTATGACCGCTGAGAACATATGGTTGTTCGGGGGTACAAGAGAGATAATGTTTCGTTTCTATAATATCATAAATGCAATTACGTTTCAAAAAGCACCAACTTTACCACATTCTTTTTTTTGTGGCCAACATATTAGCACAATTATCCGAATAATCGAGTTTGAATTAATTTACATGCTCAGTTGGAGCCAGAGTCCACGTTAGTACGACGTTTCCGCCCAACCGATCCACTAGGATGCGCTAGAATGCCCACCGGTCCAGCAGCAGGTTTGTGAAGGTGTCCTCTTCGAGGTTCTTGATGTGCAGGTTGTTCCCCAGGTGGTTGCAGAGCCGTGCCCCGCTATACCTGAAGTTTGGCTCGTTCACGCCCTGCAGAGCAGATGACAGAGAGCGGATGGCACCAACGAAGGACCATGCGGTCGTAAAGGCACTTCCGTCGCGTGGACCGCAGTTTTCGTAAGTATTACTATTAAAACACTTCACCCTACTGCTCTGTGTACTAGATAGAGGTCAACTGTTGATACTAAATACACTGGTTAGGTGGCACAAGTCACCAACCAATCAAGAGGGTTCAGCTGTATGCATCCATCCGTTCAGCAAAGTGGTCGATCCTTCGGAAAAAGAAACTTCGAACTAATTGATAAACCTTTATAGAAGAAAAAAGCATTTCCTCATGTCTTTGCATTAAAAAATCTTTGTGCCATGTAAAACATAAAAAATGTAGCAAAGAAAAGTGTTTTTCTTACCCCCACAATTTGATAACAATTGGACACGACGCAACACCATTAGCATGGACACGACATCAGTGCACTTTTGCATTCTGCTCACACAGCATGCGATGGGCACCAAACTTCACCACATAGGTTGGTGCCTCAAAGTGACCACCACATAGATTCCTGCAATCCATATCTCAACCTCGAACGAGGTCCCCAAAAAAGTCGAAAGCCTTTCCACTTGCGGGATTTTCGGCGAAGGACTGACTTGAAGAGTGTTTGATCGACGACAAAAGTCTTCTCTCAAATAAAGATGGCTCATTACTGCATCCTGTTGCGAGGCTCTTTGTTCCACACCACGTGAAAGAAGCTACAGAAACTGTTCCCAGCTGACATGGCGCAGGTTCCGGCCCTTCTCCGGGTCCGCGCCAAGCAACTTCTGTCAAATCATGCAAAGCATGCTGCCATGCTTCTTTTCAACTAGCAAGACCTTTTGTCGATGCAGTGTACTGAAGTGTCCTGGTACTCTGGTAAAGCTTTTGTTTTGTTTTATACTGTCTCTTCTCTTTATTGTCCCTTTTGTTCTTCCTAGACCCCAACCCTACTCTCCTCTTTTCCTTTTTTCTCGAAGTAACAAATCAGCTTTAAGTTGCCGGTTGGCCTCTTCGTGTATATAAATAAACAATCCTTCTATCCTGATAAAGCTAATGGTGCTCTGTGCTAAGCCTATCACAATGTTCTGTCTGGCTCGGTACATGGCAGTGGCACACAGCTGCTCCTTTCTGTTATATTGTGATAGATAACAGAGGGATCGCTTTCATTCAAACCTTAATTGTGACTATTCGCGCCTCCAGCTCGTTGCTCGCCCTCCCGCGGCGGAAACGGGAAGCGCTCTAGTGAGGGTTCCCCGGTTCTCCTGCGCAGCGGGCACGGCGAGAACTGGTCGCGATCATGGCTCGCGAACAGTCATTTCTGAATGCAAACAACACTCTTCACTGACCCGATGGAGTGCTGCAGCCAGCATGTGACTCTACCTTACTAGAGAGTTTTAATATTGCGTATAGAAGCAAACGCAAGTGCTGTGCGTTTGCGTTAGAGTTGCGTGCTCCACGCTGCACATGCGCGTCGTTGCCATGCGCCAATCCAAGACCACAATTTTGGGCTCCGCGCACGCGCAATGTGGAACACGCAACGCTAACGCAAACACAAAGTGCTTGCGTTCGCTCGTATACGCAATACTAAAACATGCTACTGTTTCACCGGTTTTCCAACGCCAACGAAAGGTACTGCAGTGAGCAGACGTGCAAGCTGGTGGGCGCTCCTTCGAGCGGGAAAGGCTGAGATTGGCAAAACGGCGGCGCGTAAAAATTAAAGAAAAGAAAGGTTCTGGGTAGTTTTGTAATTAAAACAACAACGGAATCCGTTTTTTCGTATTTCGGGGCATTTGTTCCGAAAGGATTGGCGGCGAGTTTGGAAGTTTTTCTGATTGCCAAAAGTCGCGACTTTGACATTACCATATACTTTACCCACAATTAATGTCATTTTACGTGAATTTCTCAGACTAGCTAGAATGTTTAGACTATTTTTATTTTATAACTTGTTAATTAAGAATGCTGCAATTGGCACCAGTGATGATAATTTGCCAACTTTGGATTGCCATAGTTGTTCGCGCGTTTGAAATTGGATCATAAGCAACAAATTATATTAGAGTTTGAAAAACTATGTATTAAAATATCTTAATTGCATTATTATTAATACAAATTGCCGTAATGTAGGCCCCAAAAAACGCCACAATCACAAAAACACGCCATTTAACCATAATAGTCTTTACAGAAAGGTCTCATTTTGATTTCTTTTTAGCACATGAAAAACTCTGACATCGTTATCGAGATAGACATAAATACTTGATGTAATATAAAGTCATATGCGTCACGCGTTGCCTTAAAAAACAACACACTTCTGTTGTCTGACTCGGATTTTGTTTTGGGGTTTTTGTAGTGAGAACAGCGTTTCTTAATTTATACGTTTTGTGAACATATTCTAAACATAATCACCCGTAGCGATATTTTGTAAAATTTGGATTGATTTTATTATTCTTGTGCTGGGAATAATGCTAAAGCAATTAATCATCTAAATGCCCAAAAACCCATTAAAGGGCCTGCAGGTCATTATTTCACATGACCTTTATTCGAGTAAAAAAAGGCTCCAAGAACACACAAATACCAGTGCTGATTTTTTTCAACAAATACAATATTCTGTTACCTCTAAGGTGTAAGGAAGACCCTGTTTTTAAAGGGACACTGAACTCTCCAAAATATTTTTAAGTTCCTGGATCGGACATGCATGTCACAAAATAAAGTTTCCGCGAACAATTTCTTTAGCATAATAATTACGCTGTGAGGCACATCTTGAGGTAGGAGAGAAACCGAAATGAACACCTATATCGAGAAATTAAATCCAAAATAGAAGTTAGTTTCGGTTTCGTTCCTGAATTAAAACGTGCCTCCCGGCGTAAATATTACGCTAAACACCGTTTTTGTTTTCAGAATAAAGAGGTGACCTACGCGCATAACACCCTAGCTTCCTCGTATAAGCGGGAATAATTTGTGTCGCTCAGTGAAGCCAGTAGACTAGACAGGGCTCAGCAACTGGTATACGAGCACGCATCTCCGACCCTCACTATAACCGCCATCTTGGAAAACGAGTGGCGCCACCTATAGACAGTTGGATTCGCGAATAGTCAGTTACAGGTTAAGAAAAGTTTGAGGAAAAGAAGGGCAGGGGAGGAGGAAGCAGACGGAATGCTGGGGAGGAGAGGGGAAAGCTCCTCCTTTCTTCAGCATTTTGTCTGCTCCTCCTCCCAGCCAGAAAGCTTTTCTCAACCTGTCACTGACTATAGTCTTTTGGACGACATTTGCCACGGTGCTCTGTTGGCGTTTCTGCGGTGCTGTGGTGTCACGAATTGACACAGTCCGTCCTCGCTGTCGTCTGCTCATCTCCTAGTCTGTGTAAATGCTCTTGGGAGCCGGACGATCCGTAGATTAACGTCACGTGACGCAACCTGTCCGCGGATCGGTGCCCCCATGTGGATCGATCAAAGGGACTTACTTTGTCGAAGATGGTGTCGACGACTGCAGTGAGAGCCTTTCACGTCAGACACACACTCCAGAGCGTTTGTGAGGTAGACAATCTTGGCATCAAACTCGGCAGGACTCAGGGTCACGTCGTTGATGAACCCCAGCAGCTCCACCATTGGGTAGAGTAGGGCTACGCAAGAAAAACAAAATAAAATTTCATGTAACTAATAACCAACTTCGTTGTCAGAATGGGCAGTTCGAGGCTGCCACAAATTACTGCCGACATTGATCTTATTTTTTAAACGAGCCGAACTATGATGCTGCCACTATCGGTTTAAAAGCTAGATTTGGGACGACACGGCCAGATGTGGGGAACTCGCTTGAACAGAAGGCCCATTTAATTTCTGTGCAATGATTCACACAACTCCATTACATTTTATGCCAATAAACACACATCCTCAGATAGATCCTCCAAGGAAGGTACATAAGCAGTTCAGTTCAGAAACTCATCTGCTAAATCTGCTAAATGCATTTCCAGCTTAAGCTGAAAATGCAGATAGAGAAATCATCGGTCACTACAAGCAAATGTGGACATATCTACACTAGACCACCACTACACACTCTTACAGACATTTATAGCATTTATAAATGCACAGTTCAGCGGCATCTGTAACATAACCTATCCTGTTAGCTAAGGGTTCCCCAGAGGACCCTCAGGGTTTCCGCGAGTTCCCAAATTTCCAGCCTTTCTTCCAAGAAAAGTGTTTTGCCAGTTTAAGCACTATTTTAGCATATCTGAGCCTCCAATCGATGCACAATTAAGTCAAGCACCCGCTAGTTAGTGCCTTATTGTTCACGAGCTACGTAGGCTTCTGCACTGCTTCATGCATCAATACTGGGACCAGAAGACTTTCCTCAGCTATCAGTCAAGAATAGAAATTCCTCAAAATTGAAAAGCTTGAGAATCCCTGAGCTAAGGGATAAGAAGCGCAATGAAACCTCAGAAAAATTAACATTGCAAAACGCAGCATCCAAGGCCAGACATCAATCAAGATACCGCTCCGATCTAACCACAGCTGCAGTAAAGTGAAGAGCATCAGGCATTCTCGATGCGAAGCTTTCCAACAACCCCAATTCAATCTCCAGCATCAAACTGTTCTAATGCATGGCGGATAAAGCATAGTGAGGGTACCGGAAAGGGCACTCACCACGATCACTGAAAACATCCCCGACATTGTTCTCAACCAACTGGACAGAGACTTTCTTGCTGCGAAGCTATGCACCTCGTGGCACTGTGCGCATACATCCCACTAAGCTGATAAGGCACAGCAAAGTGGGTTGTAGGGGGTTCACAACAAATACCCAGAGGCACCGAGGCCGAGCAAAAAAAAAATAAGCAGACAATGTTGTCGGTATTCTATTTTTGGTTTCTCACACAACCTCGAGTCTTCATTATAGTCCCTTAGTGGGCCAAGGAACCGGTGATGTTGGGACAAAACACGTTATCTATACTGCCCATAATAAAAATAATACATCTCTCTTTATCCCCTACTGATCCGAAATGTTGCAGGATGGTTCATAAGTGTTGTATTCAGCGTACACAGGGACGATACCACCGAATACTTGAGGTTTTATTTTAGTCTGGCCATCAGCGACTCGGATCCCATTGCCGTATTGCCCCAATCATCGTCTTTGTTGTACAGTGCGATTCAAAACGAAACCAGACATAACAATAAAGAGTGCAGATTACCAGACACTGCGGTTGGGCTCACAAAGCCCATCCCATCTGGCAGTCTCATTTAGGCATTCGCATTACATTCAATGCAGTTGTGACATGTACACAACACTTAAAGACTACCGCTCTACAAGAATACCACACATTTCTTCTTATACAAACAGTGTCAATGGCACAGGGAAAAAATAAGATTAGTCACCTCATTGACAGCAGAATGGTTGTCTTCCTTCAGTTGGACCTTGAAGTGTTTCGGCACGAATACAGGTGCGAGTGGGGACAGTGTGCTTTTCTTCTCCACGGAACGTACCGCGCCGCTCTCATCTGCAACGATACAGATGCAAGAAAAACGGAATTCAAAACACGCAGTACAACAGAAAGAAAAAACAAAAACTACGAACCGACAGATGCCATCATCCAGCGATTTAATGAAGAAAACCTCTTCACGAGAATAAAAGACGACGAGTTGATGAAGCTGAAGCTAAGAAATATGGCACTTCCTAACAGTTTCAACAAGGGCTGATCATGAGAGGAAAACACGTTGTCGTGGACATTAGCGGTGAGAGAGGCTCTTCGATGCCGACGAACCGAGATTACAATTTACAAAAAAACAAAAACAAAACTAAAAGAAAAAAAAATCTCTTTCGCGTGCGTTCCAAGATGCCACGTTTGGAACGTGCTGGGCCGGCGCGAGCGTGTGGTGTTACCAATCCGGCTTATGTTCACAGCGTTCACAGGAAAGCCGGCGATTACGCAACGCCCGTTAACCTGTTCGAAAAGACGTGACGCCAAAGCTTTACCACGATAACTTCACAAAGCGAGCCTGTAAGAAAAACAAAAACAAAAAACAAAACACCACAGAAAACGGAGTCCTCTTTTCGCCGCTTATTTGGGGGGTAGATCGGTAGGCCGTGCCGTTTTCTGCCTGTTAGCGTCAAAAGTGTGAGCACCGCTGATCCGCTTCTTTCACGAAGCGAAGTTAAACGATCAGCAGAGGTTCTTTTGTCAACAGCTTGTCGCTCGCACGCGGAACAGTGGCAAAGACAAACGCCGTTTTCTCCAAACTCGTGTGGTTCACGTAAACCGCCGTGTTTCTCGGCCAACTCGCCGCGGTAGAAGTTAAGGCGATCAGAAACGTTGACCGAGGAATCGTCGGGAGCTGACCTGTCATCCTGTTTTCACGGCTGGTGCCGCCGTCGGCTTCGCCTGGTTGTCGCGATGGTGTTGTCTCAACGGATGGTATTCCTCGGGCTTTGCCCTGCGGTGATTCTTTTCCGTTGGAATCCATCGCCGTTGGTGGAAGCACTTCAAAGGAAGACGAACTTGTATGTTTTTTTTTCTACGCCTAATCCGAAGGCAGAGCGAGTTTGCAGCACTGACTACGACCATTTACTGTAGTTTAGGCTCGAAACTTGCGTTGTTGAGAAGAACGTCGGTGATACCGATGAGTCCGTAAAACAACCGAGAGCGATGCTCGCTACTGCGCGTGCGCGTGCCCCGGGGTAAACAAAAGTGACAAAATCGTCGCGAAAACAACGGAGCAAACCGGCTGTATCAATTTACCTGTAATTACGTTTTAATTTATAAATTAATTTTACATTATGCACTTAATGTTTTGCTCAATGAGTAACTTCGCTATTTTGAAGTTTATTTTGGTCGAGTTGCGGGACGCTTTTGAAAGGAGGAGGAAAGGCAGGTCCGCAGGAAAAACAAAATGGCGAAACGCAAGAGACGTTCACGTGCGGCAGAAGAGGATGTCGAACCGGCCGAAAAGAAGAGGTTCTACCTCCGATTTCTAGGAAATCAGACGAACCTCCGCAGAAAAAGGTATCCGAATCATGCAAGGACTGTTTTGAGCTAGGTCGTTCTAAATACCATTCCTCGTGTTAGTCGTCCGTTTGTCACCCCCGTTGACGCGGCCATGCTGGAAAGCAGTGATGCCGAAGAGCGAAATATGAATTCCCGTTCCAGGCGCCAACTATGTTTACGTCATTATAGAACTTGCATAAGCTTCGTAGTGCCATTACCTTTATGTTAAAACACGTGAAACTGGGTGTGGAAAAACCTTGAAACGACCAAAAGTAGAAGAGACGGGGAAAGGAGTCGGTCAGACGACGTCTCAAACCGACTTATTTTTAACCGCTCTTACGCGGAGATTACCTGCCCCTGCCTGCGCCCTCACTGTGTTGCCATTACCTTGTCAGAACATTGTTGTACGACTTGCATGAGCTTAGTGGTGCACTTACCTTGTCAAAGTGTCGCGGTGTTGTTACAGATTGATGACGTTTACCTTTCGTTCCGTTGTCTCTAATCCCCAGACAAAATGGATCAACAAACAGCGGGTCATGATCTTTGCGTCGCGAGGCATAACGTTCCGAGATCGACATCTGATGCTGAATCTGCGCACAATGCTACCGCACTCGAAGCCAGGTATGGAAAGCCGTATTCTTTCCATTTCGAATCTTAGGTATTCGAAAACAGAATAATGATGCCGGTGACTTTTGTTTGCTTTTCTCTTTCTAGAGTCAAAGATGGAGAAGAAAGATCCCCTTGTTGTGATCAACGAGGTACTTTAAACTCGCCCAGAGATGCGGAGTTGACTCCGTGAGGTAGGTTAACAGTCACATGACTGAGCATAAACTGTTGTTTCAGATCTGCGAAATGAAGAACTGCAACAAGTGTATATATTTCGAAAACAAGAAGAGGAAGGATTTGTACTTATGGTAAGCTTGCCCTGGCGCTTGCTCCTGTTCGAAGTTTGAGCAAGTGACTACCATGTGTCAGCTGTGCCAGACTTGTACATAACTTAATATACTTTACTCAAGTTACTGCATCTTAAATACTTTTGGGAGTAACTTGGTATCTTGCAAATACTTTCAAAAGTCAGTACTCTGACTTAGATAGTTTTTGCGAGGAACTTAGTAAGTAACTCTTAAGTTACTTCTGCCTTTTTTCAGAAGAAGGTCGACAGTGAACTAGGTTCATTTCCGGAAACATTGCTTTTGTCTCCGTGGTGGCTTATCTTTCGCCCCAAGTTAGCACAACAAAGCCTGTTCTCTTCTTCCTACTGGCGTTTTTTTTTTAAATGTCATCCAAGATACTCCTTTGGCGCAGGGCGCCCCTGAGTGAAGGGTAGGGATGAGAGGACATCTTTTCTCACACTGATTGGAGTTAGGGAAAACCCTGTTGTATAAAGCTTTTTTTTTTTTTGCTTTATTGTATAACAATTTGTAACTTGCGAGTATCTTGGAAGTCACGAGTTAGCTTTATGAGTATTTAGTACTCCATTCAGTTACTTTTTAGCAACTAAGGATACACCCCTGGGAGGGTCAACTTTTGAACCCTTGGCTTAAAATTAATGAAATTTACAGGGTAGGCTGGTGGTCATGCTAGAGGTGCTTACCAAAATTTCAGGTCTGTCGGTTAAGTGGGAAGGAAATTAGGGCAGCTTCTATCAGCAACACCCCTACATTGTATAGTTTATCTATCGTCGGAAAACTATCACAATATTCAAGATTTTTATTCGCAAAATATGCAGCAGAATGCCTAGGAGGTGCACCTATGGAAAGTTTTTTTTAAAAAGTCATTGATTTCTATCAATTTTCTCTTCTGCAAAATTGGTCAACTTTCTGGTCTTCTGTGTCTCCGACAAAATGTCAAAATTTTTATAAAAGACATCCGTAAAGTGACAAACAAACTCCATAGGCGCATTCCTTATTAAATTTCAGTCAGGAAAAGTGAAGAGCGAGCCTTCCTTGTATTGCCATTATCAAACGATAGATCGGCTAAAATGGAATTTATACCAAAATTGGAATGGAGAAAAATGTGTTCAAAGTGTTCCAAACCCTACCTTTTCTTTAGCTTTGGTGGACAGAAAATAATTTATAAAAAATTAACTATGTAGTGTTAACTAGTGAAAATTTCTGGGAATACTCTCTGGATGTAGATGGATGTAAATATGTAATTTTTCAAAATCAGTGTTTTTTGCAGAATTTTTTTCTCTGGGTAGTGTCCCCCTTAACTGAAATACTTTTATACAGCAGTAACTTAAATGCTTTTTTTTTTTTGCATTTTGTGCAAGTCTGAGTTGTGCAGATGGCAGTATCATTTCGAGCTATGATTGCATGCCTTTAGCCTTCACTTAATTACATTTTAGTTCAGTGAAGGCACAGCTAGCACAGCACACACACATTCCTTTTTGAAGATACCGTCTTGTGCAGAAACATTATATTGGTATTCAGAAGTAAAGTCAGGCTATCTGGTCTTTTCGTCACTTGTCATTGACAGTCATGTGCAGAAATAGCTTTCTATCTGTATTAATCTTTTCGCAGTTGGTATCTTTCTTCCAAAAAATATTTCCCAGTGGTCGGGTGGTACAAAAAAGGGTCAGTGTGCAGTTCTTTTTTTTTTTTTTATTTAGGAAGCTTGTATAGTGCACGCAAGCTGTTCGGTTTGAGAAGTATGAAATGAAAATATTTCGAAGGAAAGGCTGCCTTTCTTCTATTCGGTGTCATTTTGGGGCCTGCTTCTGCAATATTTCGCTGGTCTCTGACTCTGAACCGGAGATACTTCACAGAGCCTCTTCATCAGCTGCATCCTCTGAATTAAATTCTGTGAAGCGTAGAAAGTCAGAGTCGGAAGAGCCCGCGCTCAGATTGCCACCATCGTCGCAGCAGTCAACATGCAAAGCAACAATCTTGTGCACGTCACATGCGCGTAGCATCCAGTTTTGAAACTATAAATAGCCCCAGCAAAGCAAAGCACTGCTCGAATATGACATAGATAGCTCCCCAAAGACAACATAAAGCGGCTCCCCGAGGGTGCACACGGTTTGGCGTCTAGACAGGGAATTTTAAATGTGTAAGTGCCGCCATACTTGTGCAGTGTTGACAGATGACCGTCAAAGGGTTAGGAAGTACACATCGGTTCGCATCCTGTCATATGTCTTTTTGCGAACATAAAATAGCGGGAATGACTGTTACAAATACATAATTAATCTAAGGTCTGAAAGGCTGTCCACACTGAACACGACGTTTGTCATCCACAACAGAACTTGCATGCACTCCCCATGGGCACTCCCATAAAGTGGTTTAGCGGCAAAGTTGGGGGAGCTTTTCACGCACTTCCATGGGCGCAAAGTCATGTCTGCTAAGAGTCGGAGGGAGTCACATTCTGTCTGGACAGCTCCACCTCGAATCTCAGATTCTTTTTTTTTATCCAGGATGTCCAACGTGCCCAATGGTCCTTCTGTGAAGTTCCTTGTGGAAAACGGTAAGTCGTACTGGCCGCGCGCTGCGCGAGTCATCATCTTTTGTTGCGCGTTCTGCACGTTGATGCGTGTCTCTTGTTTGCTCCAACAGTTCACACCATGGAGGAGCTCAAGATGACAGGAAACTGCCTGAAGGGGTCCAGACCGCTCTTGTCGTTTGACAAGGTATGAAAGCCCTCCTCATTCTTCGGATGAGACTTTGCCTGAACTCAGTGAAGTAGCATTATAATGGCCGTGTTGAATGTCTGTAGTCACTGGTATCTTAAAGGGACACTGACAGGGTACTTACGCTCATCAAGGTTTTTATTTGTACATGACGTATGAGAGCCCAACTACCCAGAACACAATTTGTGGCTCGAAATTTGTTTTCTCTCCTCCCAAAACTGCCGATCGAGAACTGGCCGGTTTCAGTCGCACTCACCTTCTTCTCTGTGGTCACATGCTGTTTTCTATGGTCTCGACAGAACCACCAAATATGATAAAAGTCGTGGATCATCGAAGGCACACGCTCAACAATAAAAGCAGAAAAGAAATCTGATACCCATTTTTTGTGGCTTCTAAAAAGCCACAAATATGTCGATTGAATAGAAAAAAAAAGTTGCACAGTCACGTGACTTCCGCCAACTCTGTCCTCTATATTTTTTCTTCCTCTCCAGTCCAGTTTCGGTTTCGAGCAGTGTCTTTTTTTCACTTTATTAAAAATATATGTGATGCTGTAGCATAATATCGATTGGGTAGTATTCTGACACCATAACAAATCGTTTGGCAAAAGATAAAACAAAAATTTTGGGGTGTCGGGTTCCTTTAAAAAACGCAGTGTGTGGCTTACATTACGTTCACGCTTTTTACTGGCGTTTGCTCTCTGGCTTCCTTATCAGTTAATGCCGCAGTTTCGTTGACTGTGCAGCTATAATGAGGTGCTTGGGAATTGCCATGCCCCGTGTTTCTTAAGTCGTCAATGGCTACAATGCAGATGACAGAACTGAAAGTGATTTTTGCGTGGGCTCGGGGCGTACGCCTTCTACATTGCTTTCGCCCACTCTTTCAGGCATTCAACGAGAACCCATACACAAAGCTGCTCAAAGAGCTGCTGTGTCAGGTGAGGCTTTGCGTGATTTCTAGTCACCCCGCTTGCCTTCGAGTTGCAGGAGGCAAGCGTCGTCACCACGTGCCATTATAGACTGTCGGACATTCTGAATGAATACGCGTTCACCATCTCGGTTCATGGAAGAAAAGTGCTTAAATATCTGTTGATCCAGCTGCGCGACTGCCTTTCCATACCAAGATATTCGCTGTATGCTGTTGGCTGCTAAGGAGAGACAGGTGGTGGGGAAGATTAGCTGTAATTAAGGTTCTGTGTTTTCGGATAAATCCTAAAAACACCTAGAAGCACCCAACAATGAAATTTGTCTTTATCCGATAAACTCCAAATTTTGATGTATCAATGCACCGCCCTTCCCCCCCCAAAAAAAGACCAAGATAGTCTTTTACAATTACCATTTGATTGGTGCACATAATTAATAATCCTGGGAAAATTCTACCACAGTTATCTTTCAAATTTCGGACCAAACTAATAGTCCTGGGAAAATTCTACCACAGTAATCTTTCAAATTTCAAAATTGTCAAAAGGGGATTTACCGCTCATTATCACATCAAGGTTCAATTAAAACCGGTCATTGTATTTTTGGGTCACAACAAAAGTCAGTGTTTTAATTTCCAGTTTAGGCCACACTATATGTGCTTTAAAAGGAAGAAGAGGTTGTGTTTTGTAGCAGTGACAGCTACTAAACCATGGAGATTGCATAAAATGGGGAAGAGGGGTAGTTGAAACGTCTCTATTGCATCCTTTGCCGGTGCACCTCGCTGGCAGCGCGGGGTAGGTTCATGGAATAGGATGGGATGAATACTAGTTTCCCAGGGACTACCTCAAGGAGTTTATTGATTTTAAGGTATCGACGTTTATCGAAGCAACATTTGGGTGCAACTTTTGTCGTGAGACAAATTAGTATTGCCAACGGCAATGGCACCACGCCAAATCAAGCTGAAAAAATAGATACATGCACTTTTTTTTTTTATGTAGCATATGTGTACTTCCAGATATTATTTATTTATTTATAATAGAAAGCATTGCAAAATTAAGCTCTTAATCTTGGTGACTTGGGAATCAAACAAAGATTAACTCTGAATTTTCGGTAAAAATAGACTCCGAAAAACGCCTTGCGAGTTTGAAGAAAAATGAACTACGAAAACATGGAATCCAAACTATAATCTTCATTCAACTTTCTACTTTGTGTCTTGCTTTCTTTTGCAATGTGAAACATTTGAATCCAGGTAGTGTTCATTTTGCACCATTGTTTTGGTAGAGTTCCATCTGTTGCAATAATGTTTTTCAAAATTCTGTCACCCATGACAGTTTCAGTGTACATTGGCAGAAGTATTTTTATACCAACTGCTTGCTGAAGTTGTTGTATTGGCCAGTGTGCCTTTTTTCTCTACAAAATTTTCAAAGTGTGGTCACCATATCTTGTACATCCCCAGTAAACTGGCATAATGTAATATCACTGTCAGACTGGCAATTTAATGTCAGTTCCATCAGATGACATTTGAGTGTTCGGCGAATCGGCTCGTGATCAGTCTTGTGTAAAACAGTGGCGTAGCCAGAAATTTTTTCGGGGAGGGGGTTGAGGCGTTTATATGTGCATGACATGGAGGGGGCGTCAAAATGCATGTGTCTGTTATAGGGTCGGCTGAATTTTGTGGGGGGACTGGAGCTCCATAAGCCTCTCCCCCCCCCCTGGCTAAGCCACTGGCATGGAATGCACTGCGCCCGGAGTGCCACGTGCTAATTGGTCGATCGCTCAAATGTCATTCGATGGAACTGACAGTAAATTGCCAGTCTGACAGGATATTACATTGAGCAGGCCTGTTAACATTCCGCTCGGCTTTAGCAAAAGGTTCACGTAACTGTGGCGTCAGCGAGAATCTCGAGAATCCCTCAAAAGCGTGATTTTTTCTGCCCGTTCGCCAACAGGTGTTCGGCACTCCGAGGCACCACCCCAAGAGTCAGCCGTTTGTCGACCACGTGTTCACCTTCTCGCTGCTGGACCACCGGATATGGTTTCGCAACTACCAGATCGTCGAGGAGGAAGGCTCACTCGTCGAGATTGGTACATAGTTTTTTTGTACAATCCCCCCCCCCGTTCCGGTAATGACGAAGTGCCCGTTTGCAGGGTGTCTTCCGAGAAGGGGAAAAGAACTCGGGAAATCCGTAGTGGTCGGGTTGCCTGTTTAGCGACCGTAGAGAGAGTTCACGAACTGCCGGGAAAGATTGGAGTAGAATGCAGGGTACTTTCACGCATGGATTTTGAATACCCCAACTCAACCTTTCGGGTGTGCCCTCCGACTGCAAAAGATGGTCCAAATATGTCTGTTTTAGAAAATTTATATAACCCTCTCCTGCTTGGATGGTAAAAGACCATCCACAGTATTTGTGAAATAATATAAGTAAATAATGTCTAGAATTGTTTTAATACCCCAAAAAGCTTGGTCATCTAAATTGGAATGAGTTTGAGTCCCCTGAATTGGAATGAGTTTATGTGTTAGAGTAGGCTTGAGTGATTGTAAATGAGGGATTAACAGTCAAATAACCAAAGAAATTAAAGAAAGTCAGTGGTCTTTTCGAGCTCGCTCCCAGTCTTCATTAAAAATTGCTCATTGTTGTCATCCGTGCTAACCGAGATGCTCCTCTGCGTCAGCCTCTTGTCTAAGAAACCGATTCGAACCCGTGAAACCTTGCGTGCTTGCACCGGTGGGAAGCATTAAAGCTTGATGCAAGGGCGCCGGTGTGAATCTTGCCTCGCACACCATCAGGTGGAACGGTATGGGATCAGTATAGCAGTATGGCAGAAATTTGGGGCTCTGCCAGATCCCTTATACTGCTCCCATACTATTCCGTTATATCCAGCAAGGGCCTACCTTTATACCCCTTCAGCTCTTCGACACTTGGACCTAACAAATGCCCATTCTTTTCCCCTTAGAAATTAAAAAATTTTGTGTGGGTGCTTAATTGTTATTTTACTGTCTGCTTTGTATCAGCATAAAGGCCCGTTCACACTCTTGCGACCGAGTACGACCGATAGAGACCAGACCGGTTTTTAAACCTCTGGCGATCTCTTAGGACCAGCTCCGTTGTAGCGCATCCGGTCCTAAGAGATCGCAAGAGGCTTAAAACCGGTCTGGTCTCTCTCGATCGCAAGAGTGTCAACGGGCCTTTAGTGCGAGTGACGGAGAAGCTACAGGAGCAAGTCTGTTGCTCCGTGTGGGCCTGGTATGCAGGCATGCTCGTGAAGTGATAGCTTCGTTCGAGGTAACTTGCTCGTGCTTGGAGCATTAGCTTTGTTTGCAATATTGGTGAAACAGGATAAGACAGAAGAAAGAGAGGAGATACTCATACAAGTGCCTATACTGCAAACTTTCGTTAATTCGACCTCGACGGGACCTTGAAATTTGGTCAAATTTTTCGAATGATCGAATTAAAAAAAGGACAGAAAAACAGTTAAAATTACACTTTCTTTTATTGTCCAAAGTAGTCACGGATGGTCTGCTGCCGTCTGCGCTTAAACGCATGTCCAAAGCAGGCTTCGGAGAGCAGCGTAACTAAACGTCACGTCCCCAAAAAATCGCGCACTACAAAAAAAAAAAAAAAAAACGAAAAAGTAAGTTTTACGAGCTGTCTTAAGCCTCGTTTACATGAAAGCGACTTCAGCGCATCGACTCCACTCGTTCTTCGAACGAAGCCCGACGCGGCAACGTTTACATGAATGCGCTCCAAGCCCTACACGAAGGTGGCGCCACGCCGTGTCAAAGCTCGAAGTTATGCAGTTCCGGGATTCCAGCAGCGGCCGCACCACCTTTTTCGGTGCATCGCACGTGGAGGCCTTTCGACGCGATTCAGTGAACGTAAAGACCGTGCCCGCTGTCTTCGGTGCTGTGGAAGAAGTTACGAGACGGAACAAACATCAAAACCCAAGCGTTCAGGGCTCCAGGCCGGGCCGCCGGGTCACTCTGGACCAGAGGCGACATGTGTGCGCATGCTTTGAGGACGCATCCGTGCTTCGCCGCGCCAGACCTCGCCGATCGCGACCGGACCCGAGTCCAAAAGGCTCCTGCGCAGCCAGGAACGGCACCAAGGTAGGAGCTGCCAGTTCTGAGCTACCATGCAGTGCTCTACAGTGCTTCGGCGCTCTCGGTGTCGTTCGCGTTTGCGCCGAAGCCTTTGGGACCCCTTCAGGACGCAAGGCTTGGACGGGGGCCGCCCTCACCGAACAGCTCCGCTATATTCCGCTTACTTATGATGGCAATAAAAGCTCGCGTTTGTTCTCGGGAAGAAATTGCGGGCGACCATACGGGACCGCTCTCCGCGCCGCCGACAAGGTTGGCCGCCGCCATGTTCTCAGCTGTTCACTCGCTCCCGCAGCGAGCGCCTTCCCATAATCCTCCCCGTTCCAAAATGCGATGCGACCTCCGTTTACATGGGCTGAATGAATGCGCACTCGCCATCTCGATCCACCTCTGTCTAGCGACTTGAATGCGATGCGCTTTCTTTGCGCATTATACCGTTTACATGACCGCATTGAATGCGACAGCTGGATTCGATGCGACTAAGTCGCATTCATGTAAACACGGCTTTTGGCGCTAAGCCAAAGTCGTGCATCGGCGACAAAAAAATAACAAAACAAAAGGAAAAGAGAATTCGCGTTTTCTGCCGCGCAGATGGACCGCACACAATGCTACAGAGAAGCGCTTTCAGAGCGCTCACTGAGAAAGCTTCGAGCCAACTTTGGCGCCAAACAACCGGACCGTCGGCGGCAAAAAAAAAAAAGGAAAAGAGAACTTACACTTTCCGGTGCGCAAAATAAAACATACACGATGCTACAAAAAAAAAAAAAAGAACGCTTTGAGCGTCGCGCTGGCTTGTGGGCTGGCTTGCGCGCCCGACCACGTGCTATGTTCTCCGCGCTACTCCACGCCAGATTGGTTGCGCTGGCTCGTGTCATTCGCTACGGTCCATCTCAACGGCGTAGAGGAGCAGGTGCACATTTGCGCACGTTCGGCTTTGCAGCAAAGGGCCCGTGTTTCGCCATACGTTGGTGGTTTTTCTGCCGTGGTGCCGTACAATGTGAGCTTGCGCGCATTCGCTCGGGACGAATTATCCGACGCGGAGTCTTCCCGAGTTCGAACTATCAAACTTTTCCTCCCATAGAAATGTATGAGCGCTCGCCGGGATTTTTGAACACGATCGAATTAAACGAAAAGTCGAATTAACCGAGGTCGAACTAACGAAAGTTTACTGTGTGTGTGTGCGTGTGTCCTAATTTCTTTTTCTTTTTTTGTAGGTTTTTTTTGTTTAACTTGGCTGCACGATATTGAGAAAGAAGACGAGAAGAAAAACAGCATCTTA
This sequence comes from Ixodes ricinus, assembly GCA_037355805.1. NCBI lineage: Eukaryota > Metazoa > Arthropoda > Arachnida > Ixodida > Ixodidae > Ixodes > Ixodes ricinus. The sequence goes on from JAZHYW010016360.1 coordinate 139,278, forward strand.
ATCTTTGTATCTCCTGCAAACTTTGGAATTCCAGGTCCTCGCTTTGTGTTGAACCCGATCAAGGTGTTTGAGGGCAGCTTTGGAGGACCAGTGATCTACAGCAACCCTCACTACGTCACACCTAGTGCGGTGAGTCCAGCGTTCTTCTACAGTGTCTCCATTTTGATTCTTAGCGCCAGGAAAGTGCCTCTCTCGTGCCTCGAGGGGCTGTACTCGTGGGTATGACGCAGTACAAACTAGCTCGAAACTGCCAGGCGAGCAGTGCAGCGTGTACCAATTTCTCTATTGGTCGCTTGTTTGCTTTTCAATTCCACACACTTTAAAAGCTGACATTTAGGTTTTACTTTGAGAGACAATGCATCTTCATGGAAGTAATGAAGAGGGGAAGGTGGTTCCACTCGGTTAGTTTTGGGTAAAAAGAAAATTCTAAGAACGTAATTGTACTGCAACGAGGAGTGTCAATTTTATACCAGCGATCATTGCAGGATGCTAGGTCTGGAGTTAGCAAAGAAGTTTGCACCGCATTAATGGGTTTTGGAAAATAATTTTATTGAAAAGACAAAGGATGCAAAAACTTATTTTTAAGTAATTGAATCGGATAGCTCAAGATTTGGTTTCATTAGTGAAATGCTAGCAGAACGGGAATAGATAATAGGGCTAAGTGGGTTGAGGGATTTTGCATGAATCCTATAGTGTCTTAATCAGTCAAATCCAAATACTTTACGGTGTCATTAACCAATCAAGTTAAAGAACTGTTGATTGTATTCCTCAAATCCCACATTTGGGCACGACAGTTTTGACCGTCGTGTACAAAGATTTAAAAATCGCAGGTTGGTTCTGGTTGATAAGAGGAGAGGCTCAGGCCAGCGGCGACAAAAGCGGTGCGACTTCCGGAATGTTCGCGACTAGCTGACGTTTTCTAGAAATCTTTCTTCTACACCGTTCTGTTCTGCAGTCTCGTGTCGTCTGGTGCATGGCATTGTTATCTTTGATGTGTAACTGATGGGAGAAAATCTACAAAAGCCCAACAACCACCGTTTATTATTAATAAAGGATGTAATATTGACAGGTAAACTTTAGTCAAATTTTTTTTTACTGCCGGAAAGGAGCTTGGTTTGTTTGGTGACCCATGTTTTGTAAAGGGGTGATGCAATGATTTTCAGACTTTAGCCAATTAATTGTGGGAATTAATCTGTGTAACTTGTGGAACAAACAACAGAAAAGAGTATTTTCTTGTGCGTGATAGTTTTTATTTGAAAAAAAAAAAAATGAAACAAACCGTAGGTCAAAGTGCCTCTCAACTCTCCATGTCGTCTTTCGAGTGACATACTCTGGGGATCACCTGGTTTCCCGTTAGGTTCTCTCTTCAGGCACCCCAGCCGCTTCCTCCGCGATTGTCGACTTTTCGAGTACATGAGCCTCGTCAAAGGTCGCGGCGAGCGAAAGACGGTTCGCCACGGGGCTGACAGCGAGCAAAGCAGCGGAGGGAGACAAGTTTTGTTGACTTTCGTGTGTCCCCTAGAGACGTGTCGCCGTAGTTCCCATAGCCACCACACGCAACTGCAGATCGGCAAATATATATATATATATTTTTTTTCTTTTTGCAATTGCACTCGTGCTTGGATAAGTAATATAAAAAAAAATGAGCTGCAAATTTTTCGACATAAGAATCGTTGCAACTACCCCTTTAACAATTCCGCAAAGCTACAAGCATGGGACTATAAGTTCCTGTTAACTCGTTTCACCTTAAAGTGGTAATTGAGGCAATGCTAATTTGTTTGGGCTGCATGAGCAGGAGAACTTGTTGGAGTTTTGTGCGTGCTTGTAACAATATTTTATGTTTTGTGAGGATGCTTGTAGGCCTGACTCGTTTGCCATATATTTAGTTCTACAGAGTACAGCTGTTTACGAAATATCGACTGACTGCCGTAGCTGTACACGTTGCTCTATAGTATGAGTTGACAGTGAGCTCTCACCATATTAATTTCACATTGTCAGAGCTGTAGACTCGAGTGGCCCTAAGGTACTTTGGCCACATTTCGTGCTGGTGACCACATGTGAGTAGGGCCCGAATAGACTTTTCATCACAACAGTTGTCTGACTAGGGGATAGAGGGCGCCGATGCATTCGCCGCCATTTGGTTGCTTCCATTTGTTTGGTTTCGGTTTCGACGTGCATGCGGCTGTGTTGCTGTTCCATGTCGTCTTCGCTTAATTTTGTGATACTAACCTTTCCCACAACCAAAGAAACAGTGGTACTGAGCTACTTTGACATCCACAAAGGGTTTCGAGCTGCGATTGCGGGTATTTTTACGTACATGTTTGATGCATTCACTTACGTTCATCATTAATTTTGGCTAGGTTCGGCGACGAAACGGCTGAACCGATGCACAGGGAGGATTCACATTGTCTACGGTCGTGGCCCATGGCACTAGTTTGTAGAAAAATTAACAATTGAGGAGACTAATGCATTATTGCATATTGAAGAAGCAGGTCCACAACCCGATTAACAATATATGCAGAATCGCAAAGAACAGATGACCTCGCAAGTTTACTGCTCACTGTTTGCTTTTCGAGGACATAAACTTTTTGTGAACTTCGCAGAGTGAAAAGTTTCCTATAATGACGCATAGAGAATCTATAGAAATACGTGATATTGTATCAACAAGTTTTTCCTTGACGAAATTTAGTACTCGAGCAATATTTCCATAGTTCGACCTAGGCCATTTAGGACATTCTTTTCATTATCGTCCCTGCTAAAGCGCTCAAAACATTTGCCTTATGAAAGAAATGTTTGCTAATGGCATATCCGAGGTATGAGAAAAGTTAGACGGTCTAATTAAATCAAACATTTGACTCCCATAAAATTTACCAATCAAAATTAAAGGGCACAATAGAAAGGCCTCAGAAAGTTTGGCAAAAGTTGAACACATGGCACCACTTCATGGACCTGTGTAGAGTGATATTTACCTGTTTGAACAGATGTGCTTCATAGATTTCATTGTCGCCAGCCACTGAAAGTAAATCTATTCGCCAACGACAATGCTGCGCTCTGGTGATTTTCATGCAGACGCCTTTTTCTTGGTGCCACATATTGCAGGTTCCAGGCCGACTCAAGCTCTCTGTGGCAGTTACTTACGTGGGAAATCCCCAGTTTTGTATCTAAATTAATTAATTGAATTGGTTATCCTGAGCAAATTATTAAATCACTAGAAAGACTGCAGGCATAAGCAAATCACAGGGTATTTTTTTATCTTTTTTTATTAATAAATAATTTGATTAGGCGAACGTCTTTATGGCAAAGACGATTGCTGTAAAATACCGGGCAAACGCCCACTCAAAATTTAGAGGTAATTGCAAAAAATGGGGACGGGTGCTTGTCCGGTCATTAATTATACATATCAATGTACTGTGCGCATTCTCTCAGTTCTTACAAATTTAGGAATGGGCGCTTTGTGTGGAATGGGTAGATGCACGGTATTCTACGGTAATAACGTCAAACACGTGTAGGTGTGATATTGTAAGAAAACAAATCACCTCATGTTGTCGTACCACAATGCCTAGCATCAGATAAAATGCACACTTAAACGTTCATTGTCTACCTTCTCCACGAGTTTACCCGTATAATTTAAATCAACTTTTTTTTATCTGGTATGATTACAAAAGACACTGCTTTCTGGAAACACAGGTAGTGGCTCTTTACACTGATTGTTTCTGTCAACTTTTTTGCGTTTTATTGCGAATGTTCCGCTTTTAGAAAGGAAGCCCGAGCTGCCATAACTAATTGGCCTTTGAACCCTCGTGCTATCTTTGAGTCATCTATATGCTCTATGTGCCTCAATGCGGACGTTAATTCCCGTGCATCGTATGGCCTCATCACAGGTACCAGTAGGCCGGCGGTGAAAATAGTCAAAACGTACTACAGAAGTAACTGCAGAAATTGACAGTGTAATGATGTAATGTAACTAAGTAGAAGAAAGAAAAACGCGGTGAAACACGACAATAAACGCAAATACAACACATCCGACAAGGCGCGGAGGGGAGAGCGGAGCGACAAGTTGAAGCAACCTAATGGCGGCCGCATCATGTGATTTCGAGATGGCAGCGCCCATGCAAGGGTGGGTGAAAAGGTCTATACTCCGCCTCACGAATGTCCACCTTGCAGGCAAAGGTACTACAGGGCCCGTTTGCTCGAAGCGCTAACCGCGGCCTAAAGTTAGCCGCAGTACCTAGGAGAGGGATTTTTTAATCCACGTGACTGGTTGGATAGGGATGCGGGGAAACATGGCAGTGCAACGGTGAGTGAGCGGAATACCACCTAGAAGACAAGGCCTGCGCACGACGTTTTGTTAGTAGCAGAGGCTCTGGTTGGTACTCTAGTTGGTAGATCCCTGACCCGCCCCAAGCGGCAAACACCCCGTAGCTTGGCGAAAGGAGGGGGCCACTGGAGCGCGGGCCGAAAAGTGATCCAGCACCCATGGCAGCTCGGAGCCTCCGCTAGCAGACGAATTCTCCGCAACGCATTGGTTTTGCCTATTTCCGTGCGAGGAGACCAATGAAAAAAAATTGTCACGGGTATTCGCTTTTTAATGTTGAAAAATAGGTGCCACCTCATAAGTGAAGGACATTTTCTTCGCGTGAGGAAGATGTTAGAGCTTCCAGGTTGCAATTTCGGGGCTCTCCTGAAGAAAACACTCTGTCACAACCTAGTAAGCGAGACAAAACACGAATGTACCTTCGCACTGTTTTTTTTAAGTGCAATGTACACATATTTTTAGAACGTAGCTACGTTTCAACTTTACTGCTCTTATCAATGAATTCGTTTCGTTGTTGCAGTTTCCATTTCTCATGAATGTCTTAATTGAATTATAACAGTTTTGTCAAGAGATGAAGACGCTAAGGCAATTTCGAACCACGTACGTTATTGCGATGTCAGTATGCTCTCGAAGAAGTCGACAGTGACATGCAAATCTGACGCTATTACTGAAATTAATAAAAGCGGAGTTGCAAGAAAAGCAGGCTTCTTGCGCGTCCAAAGAGAAGAAAAAAACGAGGAGAGCGTCGTAGTGCAAATAAAAGTGATTTCGGTCCGGGACGACCAACGTGTTCGTCGTCTTCTACAATAAAGCAGGCACCGGCCGTTGGACCGTCAGCCACTCCTTCCATTTTCAAAGTCTGCTTTCTTTTTTATTTTGAGGAGACGCTACGCCGTCGGGTTCTTTCTTCCTCCTGCTTTTAGTGTTGTTGTTTTTCCCTTTTTGTTTACTTGACGTTCGACCATCGCGTATTTTGTTTTGCCTTGTTTGGCTTAGTTTTTCTCTCTTTGCTTCACTTCGGCGCTTACCGCTGAGTCCGTCAGCTACGCTGTGCCCGGACATTTTGAAGGCCGTCTGCAACATTGTTGTTGTTGTTGGTTTCTTCACTGTCGTCTATGATAACCTCCTATTTTCGCCTTCGATTGAGTTTCTAATCCGAAATCTGCATTTGTGCTTTTTGGTATTCATGAAATATATTAAAAGTGCAGGCTCAATTATACATTTATGTTCGAATTTTATTTGTCTACGCCGGAACGTCTGCTAAGGGTCATCGTTTGTTGATCAACCGGCCGCCTACTCGGGCAAACACCAGCGCATACTTGGAGATGGCAGGCACGTCAAAGTTTTTGCGATGTGTTAGAAAATCTTCCGCTTCCCGAAGACCGAACAAACGTGAGTAATTAAGTTGCTGCAACATTAAAATTAAGCTAAAACAAACCACAAAAAAGTGAAGCTCTGTTTTATATGTTCCATGCTTTCCTTTTTTTTTCTTTTTTTTTCCATAACTTGGCCGTATCGAGTCAGGGCGATCCGCTTTCCAAAGACGTTGCCATGCCGACAATCATCGCGTTTATTTAGGCTTAGGAATGGCCAGATTCGAGACACTATCAAAAAAATGCGGCGAAGGTCATTGCTCATGCTTTGCGATTTAAGTGAACTAGGGCAAGCGAAAGCCTCCTGTACCATTCGTTGCTGACTAACGCGCCCGATATTGCAGCTACAACGACATATTAGTTCCAAAGCGAGCGGCGTTCACTCACCGTGGCTACCGCCATGTTTCCCCGCATCCCTACCGAACCAGTCACGTGATTAAAAAATCCCTCTCCTAGGTACTGCTCGGCTAACTTTAGCCGCGGTTAGCGCTCGAGCAAACGGGCCCAGGTGTGTGAGCCTAACTCAGCAGAATGCTTTTGCTTTGAGAACTAGTAGCTCTAAGGCCCTTTCAAAGTGTTTTGTTACCATTTCATTTTGTTGCACTTCCAAACACACAAAGTGGATAAAAAAAAAAAAAATCCTAGCTACCAGTTTTTAGCTGCCTCGAGCTTTCATGATGTGATGAACGAAAAGCTAAACTCGTTTTCACCTCAATAACCTTAGTAAAAAAAGTCCGGATCCTTGCGGAGCGCAACTAATTTCTCCCTTCATGTAGAGAATCAAAATATTTGTAGGTGCCTTTTAGATTAATTATATGTTATCTTATCAAGGTTTTACAGTTCAAATGCCAAAAGCACCTCTTCTTCCTGCGACAACCAAATCTTGTAAGAACTACTTCACAGTGGCGTCACGAGGGTCAGCGGCACCCGAGGCGGTAGCCCGCCGCGACCCCCCCCCCACTCTCGTGGCCCGCCGCGACACCCCCTGAGCGCTGCACCCGGGGCGGACCGCCCCCCGCCCCCCACTGTGACGCCACTGCTACTTCATGCGGCATAGGAACAATAGTGAAGCTTCCTTTTTCCCCTTAAACTGAAAATAAGTAAAAGCTTTTTATTTTTGTTTTGTTTTCTTTTTGTTTTAATACTTTTGCACACAGCTAGCTAATAGCTTTCTGGTGGGCTCTCCCAGTCTTTGGTTAACTGACAGCAATGTTCCTGCGTTCTCACGAATACAGTACAGACGTACGCTGAAGCAGGCGGCCGCCAGCAAGTACAAGGGACGCAAGGAAGCGAAAGGCCAACCTGAAGCACCGGATTGCAGAGGGGCCGGCTCCGTCCAACCCAATAGAGCGAGATCTTCGAGACAATTCCTCCAGAGAAAGCGAAGGGCAAGGACAAGCTCCTGTTCCAACGAAAGAAGCAGTGAACTGCGGGACTCTGTGGTCTTCAGTTGTCATTTTCCTTTTCTTACTTTACTGGAAAGTGCCTTGTGCAAAGCTTTCAGTAAAGGAACAACGTCAACATGAAGTTTGTGCTCCTGTCCCGCTCGTGGCGTCACGGAAACTGTGCCTGGTTTTCCAAGCAGCTGTAGCTTCCTGCTGTCAACGTGAATGACGTAGGTTGCAGGCACCTGGACCGATGCTCTACGTGCAGAACGGTGCTACCATGCTCTGTTGAATACTTGGCATGGCATCTACAGCGAGTGGTCCTAGCCTCCCACCAGGTTGCCTAGTGACAGTTTTTTGTGCCTTGCATTCTGACTGAGATACATTGCAGTTTGCAAAACAACTGACCCAGACATTTAGTTATCACGCTTCGTTTAATGCAGTTAAATAATGCCTGCCTAATTTATCGGTGGCCGGGAGTTTTGTAGGAGGCTCTTGTTCTGTTATTCTAAATCTGCAACGGTTCATAGTCTGAAATAAATAACAGCAAGTGCAGCGCAGTCAGACTTGTAACCATTACTCAAAAAAAAAATTAATTACAATTATTTGGTTTAAAAAGTAATGGATTACTGTTACAAATTACTTTTTGTAAGATGTAATTGATTGATTACTTCATTAATTTACTCAATTAGTTTTACGTTACTCCGAAGGAACGTGCAAAAGGCATTCAATGTCTACTGCATGCTTGAGAAGGGCAATTTTGAGCCACATCAAAAATAAAACACATTCAATACAATCTACTGATTATTGTAGGTTAAAAATTTTAGGAGGACAAATCTATCTAGTCTTAAAGGACAGAGAACTAAATCCCGTGAACATGCGATGAATGCACATAGGTGGTGGAAGCACGCACACCATTCAAATTAATCGGAGTTTGGCATCGGCAAACTTAAAAACTTGGTTCTCCTGGATATGTGGTTTTTCAATGTTTGCTTCATGTTGCCCATATAGGGGCTAATTACCCACCAAAACTGACATGCTGTCAGACCAAGATGCGGTGCTTGCATTTGGGTACATTTCAAAGACTCCAGCTTGACAAAGGTTTTTCGACCGCATAACCCACTTGATCTTCCTTGATCACCAAACTTATCAGAACCAAAACTTCACAGGAAATATTACTGCACAACCTTTCAGTTGAACTAATTTTGACATTCAAAGATTAGGGGAAAAAAAAAATAAAACAGGATTCTCAGTGAACAGTGGGCTTCCATGTCTCGCACGTTTATAGCCGCCTTGTGCTGTCTCAACACCAGTGTCCAAGTCGGCCACTGTTTATCTTAGGAAAACTCTGGCTGTGTGTCCTTTCCCTAAAATTGTGGTCCAAGTTCCCGCAGGCACAATCCCCTGACAAGAGCCCCAGCATTCTCGTTTCTAAAAATATAGATTCAGCTTCAAAGTCCCAAGCTGTTTTGGTTGTGCTTCCCGGCCAGCTTATTGCCTGCTGTCAAAAGCTTGTGTACAAACTGGCAGCAGGGTTGATGCTACATTTTTCTGTTCCAATGAACTGCTGCCATTGCACCCCTCATGTTTCTGGCTTATGCATCCGCTAGTGCAGAAGTCAAGTGACAGAAGCCACAGATGGTTGGTCCAGCCAGTATTTAGCTTTCACAGTGCTGTCAAGGGTGAGCTGGGGCAAGGTCTCATTGGAGCCTTTTCGGTTTGCAGGGTTTGCGTGTGTAGGCAAAAACATTGACAAGCAAAAGTTGGTTTCGTATGACGACAAAAAAATGAGACAAGGTGCAGAGGGGTGGGGAGGGAGGGGGCGGCGGGGCAAACATGCCTCACGGTCACGGTGTCCGCGGTCCTACTCCTCACGAATTCCACGCGACGGTTTTGTGGGCCGTCAGATTTCTGCTCTTTTGTGCGTTAGAAGCAGTCCGTTTGTTTTCAAAGAAGTCGAAGCCTGTTGTCTCCATATCCAGTCGAATCCTCCCAACCTGACTGACAGTGTGAACGACTCCAGAAACAGCCCCTGTCTCGGCTGTCGCTCCTTCCGTGAATTCCTTTCCTTTTCCTCGCCAACACCCTTTTCGCTAGCAGACCCCGTCTTGTGTTACTATGCTAAAAGCGTGAAGGCCATTCTGTCGCCCTTTTTCCACTCTGATATCCCTTTAACGGGGTGGAAGAATGCCCAGGCGAAAATCGGTCCACTCCCAGCTGGATTATGGAACTGAAAATGAAACAGTCCAGTTGGATTCCAGCTGGACCCAGCTGGATCCAGCTGGACTGCCTCATTTCCAGTTCCATAATCCAGCTGGAAGTGGACTGATTTTCGCCTGGGTGGTAACGAGTAATTTGAATAATTCGTTACTGAAAAAGAAATGGGCTTACATTACAAATTACTTTTTTTAAGTAATATATTACTAAATTACAAGAAAAGTAATCAATTACAAGTAATCCCGTTACTTGTAATGGATTGCTTCCGAGTCTGGCGCAGCCCACGTTCAGGCCGACTGCGTCAAGCACTGTAGACTCGGGTTTATATTGTGTTCAGAAATGTGCAGCAAATTAACATTGTCTTAACTTATACTTTTTTTTATAGGGGCTTTTACAGGTAATTTTTATTTTCTTATTCTTTGAAACTATTGAAAACGATGCCTGGACATTACCCTCAAAATTCGAAGCTTGGGAACTCCGTATTTGTGAAGTTAAAAGACAATTTCCCAAAGCAGAATTTGAAGTTCCCGCGCCAGTGCAGTGACGTCAAAGATTGAGTCATCCTGCAACTCGTGTTTCTCACTCCTCCGAATCGTCCCGACCCGAAGTGTCGTGTTCGCCTGCGTCCTGCGATCAACCGCTCTTTTTCATGTCTGCCGCCCATCGCTGAGAGCACACGACACTTCACTTTCGAGTTTGAAGTTCCTCTGGGGCCCTTTCAGCGATCTCAATTTCTTTGAAACGGTGGGAGGTCAAAGAGAAGGCGCAGTGGACTTTCGTGAGCGACGTGGGGGGCCACGTCGCGCCGGTTCTGCGTGGAATGCTGCGCGGCGGAGTCACAACCGAAACTACGCTACACAGACACCAAATCCAATTGTTTTGACCTTTTGGCGATTTCCCTTTCGAAGTCGGAGGTCGTCGGGCACCAAAAAGAGAGCTTCGTCCGATTCCCCGACTCGCCGATCATCTTCAGTGCTGCGTGCGTCTAGCGCCGCCATGTTTTCCGAGGGAGGATAAAAAGCCAGGAGCCGACATCACCCCGGACTCCGATTTTCGGTATTGGGTCATTCCATGTCAAACGTCCCAGACGTTGCGCTCGACCTCTTCCGATTTCTAAAAAAATTCATGGCCTTTTGTCCCAATGTTTGTAGCCATGCCCTGAAATATTTTTGTCGAAAAAAAATTTTGATGACGTGAGCGAGGTTTGAACTTTTAAAAACAGCGTGAAACTAGGCATCACTCAATAATTGATGAAAAATCAGCTTTTTAGTGAAACACCTAGCAATATTTTTTCTTAAATTTGCACGGCTTTCGACTCACAATGTGGTTTGGCTTGTGAAGTTTTGTTTAATTTAAATATTTTTTAAAACACTACAAACAATTGAAAATTTTAACATTTTTGTTATTTTAGTAAAAAATATCTAACTGCTCCCAGGACTTGATATAACTATTTACCGGCTGCCCTGCAGGTATATAATCTATAAAAAAATTTAAAACCGCTCAATGAAATATCTCGCAGTAAACAAAAATCCTGAAGTTGCAAAAAAGTGCGTTTTGACGCATAAACAGCCGCTTATTTCACCCTAAGGTGGTCCAAGTAAAAATACAAAATATGGTGCATTTGGAAGAACAATCGATAATCTTTTGATTCTGAAAGTTTAATCAAAGTAATTTTTGTTTAAAGCGAAAAAACAATTTTTGAAGTTGAGCTCTCGCACCACAATTCACGTCGCTTCTTAACGCCTCTTCGCCGCACAGCACGCCACCTGCGACGATAGCTGACACGATTAGGTCCAAAGAAAGAACGGAGTTTTCTGCCGCTTCCCCTTGTCCGTCTTTCCGGCTGCAAGGGAAGAAACGGCGGGTATCGTGTAATAATCGGAGGTGCCGCCAGCGCGTAGCAATAGCAGGCCCGTTGTGCCCTTTGTACCCGAGGGCGGCTCGAAACGCGATGCGTAAACGACGGACGGCATCAAGTGACCATGACTTCTCCATGCCATGTCAAAGGTCCCACGGCCACCTCCAATTCCTAAAATAAAATTGATGGCTCTTCACCGTAACGTTTGTGGTGCCTCTCTAACACATTTTTATGACGAAAAACAAATTTCATGGGGTGATGGCGGTTTGAACTAGTTAAAGGGGATGGAACTACGAGTCATTCAATAATTGATGAAAAGTAAGATTTTTTTTACGGAACACCGGAATATTTTTGCCTAAAAAGCCTACGGTATTTGGACTGCTATGTAATAAGGATCATGGTCATGGAATTTGGTATGCTCGAAGCAGCTTTAAAAAAATAAGGAATATATGAGAGTTTTAGCATATTTTTAGTTTTGTTACAAACTATGGCTTTGCTGCATGAGACTGTAAATACTCTTATTGACAGCCCTGTAGGTATACTGTACACAAAAAAGGTTTCAGGCCATAGAACTAAATATCTTGCAGAAAAAAAAAAAACTAAATTTGTGCAAAATTGCGTTTTGCCGTTTAAGGAACCGTCAATTCTGCCTTGAGGTGGCCCAAAGAAAAATAGGTAACATGGTGACTTCTACAAAAGAGTTTATTTCCTTTTGTTCTTGAAACCTTAATTAAAGTAATTTTGTTGTAAAGAGGAAAAAAACATTTTGAAGTTGAGCTTTCGCGCCGCAACCTGGCGTCGTTCCTTGCGTCTCTTCCCTGCACAGCACGCCACCGTCAAGCCCGGCAAAGCGTGCGACGGTGTCACGGTGTGCGCACGCAGGTAGAAAGCAGGACCTCGAGTTGTCTGGTACATCTTGGTGGGAAGAGGTTTTTTTCTACTCTTGTTGCTTTATGGCTTTTCCTATTTTGACCGTTTTGCGCGGCTGTGTCCTCCTGTGGACTTCCACTGTCTTGATATCAACAAATGCTTAGCGCTGCCAGGTAAGAGCATCCGCTAGTAAGCTAGCTGTTTCTTACGTACACATCGCAATCACTCTCTCTTCTCGACGTCAGGACAGATGTAGACAGCAACAGAAAAGCCCCTTGAACGGGCAATCTTATACGACGAGGCGATGTGGTGTTTAACGAATGCGCGCAGTGGGAGGCTCACGCCTCGTTTGTGTTTAAATCGGATTTGAAACGGCAAATTCTTGCGTCGCTGAATAGTTCCGCTTTTCACCGCAGTATGCGTGACAGCTAGATTTCGCGGCGATATTATCGCGTTTCCCTTTTAGGAGAAGTCCACGTCAACAAATGCCGCCCGTATTAGGCATCGCGTTTCGAGCCGCCCTCGGGCACAAAGGGCACAACGGGCCTGCTATTGCTACACGCTGGCGGCACCTCTGATTATTACACGATACCCGCCGTTTCTTCCCTTGCAGCCGGAAAGACGGACAAGGGGAAGCGGCAGAAAACTCCGTTCTTTCTTTGGACCTAATCGTGTCAGCTATCGTCGCAGGTGGCGTGCTGTGCGGCGAAGAGGCGTTAAGAAGCGACGTGGGTTGTGGTGCGAGAGCTCAACTTCAAAAATTGTTTTTTCGCTTTAAACAAAAATTACTTTGATTAAACTTTCAGAATCAAAAGATTATCGATTGTTCTTCCAAACGTACCATATTTTGTATTTTTACTTGGACCACCTCAGGGTGAAATAAGCGGCTGTTTATGCGTCAAAATGCACTTTTTTGCAACTTCAGGATTTTTGTTTACTGCGAGATATTTAACTAAGCGGTTTTAAACATTTTTTATAGATTATATACCTGCAGGGCAGCCGGAAAATAGTTATATCAAGTCCTGGGAGCAGTTAGATATTTTTTAATAAAATAACAAAAATGTTAAAATTTTAACATTTTTGTAGTGTTTTAAAAAATATTTAAATTAAACAAAACTTCACAAGCCCAACCACATTATGAGTCGAGAGCCGTACAAATTTAAGAAAAAATATTACTAGGTTTTTCACTAAAAAGCTGATTTTTTATCAATTATTGAGTGATGCCTAGTTTCACGCTGTTTTTAAAAATTCAAACCGCGCTCACGTCATCAAAAAATTTTTTTCGCCAAAAATATTTTAGGGCATGCTACAAACATTGGGGCAAAAGGCCATGAATTTTTTTTGGAAATCGGAAGGGGTCGAGCGCAACGTCTGGGACGTTTGACATGGAATGACCCTATTTCAAAAAGAAGGGCCGTAGTGTACGTGTTCGCAGTTGCGTTAAAACATGTTTTACGAATGCCGTTATTAGATGAGTAATGCTATATGCGCACTACGTCGTCAACCTCGACCAGAAATGGCTATACGCGCGACCTGGAGAGCTCATACCGTTTGGGTCACCCTTTTCGGACGGCGCGTGTATCACTGGGCTATCATCTAATGTTCTCTATGTGCATTTGTTTTGTATTTAAAGCAGAATCGTCAACCAAGGAAGATTTATAGTAGGCCGAACTCGAGCAAAATTCAGTTTCTCTTCTGAGCAAGTCGGAGCATCGAGCTTTTCTTCTAACTTACGCCTCGAATTATTCGGTAACGTAACATCCTAGTGCAAGCAAATCAGAACCCGAAATATAAAGCAAATAAAGCTTTTTAACTCGCTTAAAAAGTGTTTGTTTTAGTATGGTTGGTATAAACGTTTCCATGTGTAAAAATACATATGGCGATGAAGAATCACTGATTTCTAGCTACAGTGATATAAATCAAATTAATCAAATTTAAATAAAATGATTTACTTTTTTTTAAAGATGTTTTTCCACCATGGTTCGTAGGAAATGTTAGATATGTGTATAAGTAGAATTTTACTTCGGAAACATCTCGGGGGTTTTGGTCTTTGAAGAACATTTTCATTCAGGGTGGAGAATAAAAATCAAGATTAAAATCGGACCAATTTTACTGAGGACTTAAATCGAACCTTTCCCATAAAAATAATCCTGAAAATAGTGTTTATTTACCGTTCGTCTCTCATTTGATGCTTATATGTAGGGTTTCGCGTTTTCGGTTTTTATTTTTTTTTCAAAATTCGGCTTACTTTTTTTCGGTGTTAATTTTAAAAATTCAATTTTCGTTTTTTTTTGTGTATATTTATGCCCCCAAAAGTTTACCGTCTTTTTTCGGTGAATATGAAATAAACACCAACGGACACCGAATCATATGATCCTTGTAGCCCTGATATTTGTGATCCCTCAAAGAATAACGGCACAGGTACATTGAAAAAGAAATGGACACTTTTGGCAAATGTGTGTAACTGTAAAAGAAACTAAAAAAAACAACAACAACAGAAGTACAGACAAGCAAGATATGAAGCCTATGCCCCAAAACATGGAACTTGACCTTCTGTACATCTGAATTACGTGATCTTATTATTTTATAGTAAACACACATGTACTTCCCCAGGTTCTCGTTGATCCTTTCTTTCCTCATAATATGACCCTGAGCTTCGAGAATAACACTGGACACTGGCAGGCTGAGGAGGTGAAGCGCTGCCTGAGCCAAAATCGGCCAATCTACCAAATCTGACCGCCAAAAAGACACTGTGCGACGTTTTGAAGCACAACATATTTCGTGTACTCACTAAACTCTGGCTGCAGAGCTTGCATCAAGTGAGCCCCCCTTAAAACGAGTTTGAAAATAGGCTCGTACAGGGCGAAGTCATGGGGCATTTCGGACTTCACGTTCCGATCGATGATGCGCACATTAAACCATAACGCCGCGATGTGTATCCGTGTATCCCATACATCCGGAAACGTTTCGATAGACACTGTCGTCCCACTTTTTCGCCACGGCTCTGCGGTACGACTGGAAGGTCAAAGTGGCCTTGTTCGGTTAACACTGAATTTTATAAAATGGATTCGACGTACTTTTATCGGTTTTTATTGGTTTAAACCGAAAACGCCGAACCTACACACTGACCTTTTTCGGTTAAAACCGAAATTTCGAAAATAGATTTGGCGTACTTTTATCGGCTTTTATCGGTTTAAACCGAAAACTCCGAACCCTACTTATATGCATTCGTTTTGTATTGAAATCAAAGAATTATGAAATATTTATATCAGGCTTAACTCTAGTAGAAAGCAGTGCTCTTCTGAGAAAATCGGAGTACTGAGCTTGCTTCCTAGCTTCCACTTCATTCGCCAATTACGTAATGCCCTATTACAACCAAATCAACGCCGAAAAAACAAAATAAAAAAAAACTTGAAAACTTAGAAATTAATATCTTATTGCAGGCAAATCAAAACGCAAGATAAAAAAGCAAATAAACTGTATAGCTAACGGAAAAAAAGATTAAGCTGTTTTTGTTTAGTATGGCGGGACTTTCATAAATAAAAAGTAGTTAATTAAACTCAATTTTTAGAATAATTCTTTCTTTCGCAATGTTATCGGTAATCTAACGGATTATTCAATCAATCTGCCATGTTCAAAAATATACATAGTGATTAAGAATCACTATTTCTACCATGATTTAAATCAAATTAATTAATTTACATTTGAACTTTTTTAAAAAATACTTTTTTTTACTAGGAATGATAAGACATTATTGCGCGAATCTGTTAGTGCGAACACGACTTCTGCGCTCTTTTCACATTTTACTTTGAAAGAATACTGGCGGCACTGTACTGGCGGACACCAAAATTTACCACTTGGCGATAATAACCTGAAAGAAGTCTACTGCTGTACGTTCTTATTTGCCATCTCCAAAGCGACTGGAAGTCTATTCAAAAGCAAGAGAATGCTTGTGTTTGTAAATATGAAAAGGGTCTACTGTGTGTTCACATTCGCCATGCCCAAAACGACCGGAAGTCATCGGAAGGCAAGAGAATGCTTGTGTTTGTAAACATGAAAAGGGCCAACTGTAGGTTCTCACTTGCAATGTCCAAAGCGACCGGAAGTCTATTGGAAGGCAAGAGGATGCTTGTGTCTGTAAACATGAAAAGTGTTTACTGTGTGTTCCCATTTGCCATGTCTAACTGGAAAGTGTCACTGTGCTTTGTATTGCGGCGTGCCCAGGCGAAAATCAGCCCACTTCCAGCAGGATTATGGAACTGTTCCCAGCTGGAAAAGAGGCAGTCCAGCTGGATTCCAGCTGGACCCAGCTGGAATCCAGCTGGACTGCCTCATTTAGCTGGAACCAGTTCCATTTTCTAGCTGGAAGTGGGCTGACTTTCGCCTGGTGCATAGATTATATAGTTATTGTAGTGTAAGAACAAGGAGGCCACGGTTTGACACCTTTATTACTGGTTGATTTTTTTTTTTCATATGTGCCTCGAGGAGGGGTTTTGGTGCAGGAGTACAAAACGGGGAGTAAGAAATGCTCGTTGACGCCGATCGTAGCTGCGGCAAGGTTGGGGAGCACCCGGCTGCTCGAGAGGCTCGGATGCAGAAATGCAAAGCGTGGTGACTAGAAATTGCATTGAAGTATTGAATTGGCTGAAAACAGTGACATCTAGAAAAATTCGTTGTCGTCTTTGAGATTTCTGTTGGGGGAGAATGGCGTGTTTGTCCATGGGAATGGCATGTGCAGCGTTTATGTTTGCTTATTTTTGGCACTAGTAAATTACCACCGAGTGCCACTGCGCTGCGATTATGGTACAATGTGAATGTTTTATAACAGGGTGCTTTCCAGTAAGTTTCATATAGCGCTGAACTAACTTTTGGATTTTTATTGTGGAGCATATAGCCTCGATTTAACACTTCCTGATCCTACAAGTCTTGTTGCACAAGCGGTCGTTGCTTATTCGCGGAAATAGTGTGGCACTTGCTTAACAGGTGTAACTAGACATTAGAAAGTCATGTATTTGGATTTGCGAATGTTATGAGAAAGTGACATGTTCTGATGTTTTGAAAACTTCCGTCTGTGAAAGATTTTAAGGAAGTTTTTCGATTGGACAGGAAACAAACATAATGCCGTTATCTTCGACTCCGTTGGCCAACTGTTTTCGTCAATTTGTGTCTGAAAACTTGTGTTTGTGTTTCAGATTTTTCTCATAGATGGCACTCGCATCCTTCAGTGATTTAACAACGATCAAAGGTAGCCACCAAAAGCACAAAAAACGAACTGTTCAGAAGCACTAAACAACACGGTACACCACCTAAAATCACGCCACATGCACAGCTCAGCTGCTCAAGGGCCGCATGCCAGACGACGATCGTAAGTTGTAGTCCCATAAATTATTTCTAACTTAGCAGTCATTTTCATTGTTTCGCTAGTACAACTCTGTCTATTATCACAGTCTGACGCAGTCAACGAAGACACAACACGAAGTAACGGCAATCACAGGAGCACGCAAGTTCTAGACTTTCGTTTCTTGGCCGAGAAGAGCCGCTCGGCCTTGTTCGAAATCCGATCCGCCTTGCCTCCCGGCGACGGAGTTCCAGTCGCCGTTCCCGCCGATTCGCTGTCGAGGTCCTGCGGAGAAGGCGCCGTCTGGATTTTGTGCAGAACGATGCGATAGGCGCCGGTGATGCTGCTCCGAGCGCCCTTGTCGATGCAGTCCTTCATCATGTCTTCGGAGATCCCCAGTTCTTCGAGGTGCGCCCTCGCCTCTTTCTCCTCCTCTGAGACGTGCATGGCCGGGTCCATGGTTGGGTACATGTTATACTTGGGATACCCTTCCGGAAATCGCTGACCCCCAGCCACTCCGAGCTCCTAATCTGCTCCAGGGTTAGCCTCTCCTGGGGCGTCACTTGCAGGATGCCCGCTATGAGGGCCTTACAGGGTTCGGAGAGGTACGTCGGGACCGTGTATTGCCCTTCGAGGATCAGTTTCTTGAGTGCGGCGACCGTCTGAGCCTTGAAGGGCATGGCGGAAGTGACGATGAAGTAGAGTAAGATGCCTAGGGCCCAGATGTCAACGCAGGGTCCTACATAGCTCTCGTCCTTGAAGAGCTCCGGCGCCGCGTAGGGCGGCGAACCGCAGAATGTGTTGAGGGACTCGTCGCGGCAGCGGACCTGGGTGCTGAAGCCCAGGTCTCCGACTTTGACGACGTTGTGGCCCGCGATGAATACGTTTTCTGCCTTGAGGTCGCGGTGGATGATGTTGTGGTGGTGCTGCGGAAAAAAACGTAAGGTACAATGGATCATCATGAAACCCAGGGTAGTAATGGCGGTCGTGAGAACGTCCGCATGGAAATGTATTCCATGGCCAAAAATAGCACACGCGTCGTCACTACTGGTGCAAAACTTTTGATAGTACTATCCATAATCGCCAGAAATCTGACTATCGATAGTAAAAAAACTATCGATAGTCGACTATCGAAAAACTATCGATGGTCGACTATCGAAAAGCTATGGACAGTACTATTGATAGTCGACTATGGGAAAATTATCGTTATTCGACTATTGGAAAACTATCGATAGTACTATCGATAGTCGACTATCGAAAAACTATCGATATTATCTATGTCGATAGTCGACTATCGAAAAACTATCGATAGAATAACTATCGGATAGTACTATCGATAGTAGACTATCGAAAAACTATGATAGTTCTGTGACACTATCGATAGTTTTAGAAAAACTATCGATAGTATCGATAGTCAATTTATCGATAGTTTTGCATCTCTAGTCGTCACACATGATGGGCCAAAAGTCAGTGACAGTGATCACTGCGCCATGAACGCACGTCTGCTACATGTCGCGCCAAAACTGTAGCCAGGAGGAGCTTAAAACAAGACAACGTTGTTTTAATATTGGTCGACAAAGAAGTAGAAGGAACATTGTACAACACATATTAATTCACGCTAAAATTCTCGCGTCGAGCGCGCTGCCCACGTCATCGCCGCGATGATAATGATGGAGCGGAAAGCAGCGAAAAAAAGACTTCCTAAATGGGAGTATGGCGGCTGCTGCGATAAGACAGAACCAGGGTCTCGTACTCCTTGTGAGATAACTAGAAAATCATTCCAGCCTTATGCCTCAATGCCGCGGCACTATCGCCGCTCGCATCAACCTTTGCCGTTTCGCGCAGGCAGGCGTATGTCGAGCTTCACCGCTTCGCTTCGGTGTGATAGGAGCAGCGGCTGATATCAGGGAGCGCCTGGGTTTGCACGAGGGGTTCGGAAAATATGCTCAGTACTACTACAGGTCAACCTTCCTTGGTCTTAATTGTAAATGAACCGTCTAACTTAAAAGAAAAAGCAGTGCCGAGAAGAAAAAACAAAAACAAAAAAACTATGGTATAGACAAGGTACTATACTCTGTTTCACCTTACGTACGGGCACAGGGGATGCTACGAGCTATCGGAGCCAATTTAAGGCCGTGTGAGCGTCACGTGATCTATACACTAATTCAGTTTCCCCTAAATTTAGCAGAAAAATTGACGTCACGTGACCTATACACTAATTATGTTTCCCCGCTCAATTTAGCGAAGAAAATGATGTCCCGTGACCTCGTTTGAATCCCTCGCAGGTTATTTCTCCAAATGTTCAAGTTAGGGCCCCAGCTTAGCCACTGGTGCTCCAGCTGCCTTACCATGTGTTCGAGGGCAGACGCGATCTGCGCGAAGACCAGCCTGGCGTCCTCCTCCGAGTACCTGCCGTCGCTGGTGACCTTCTCGAAGAGCTTCCCGCCCTGCGCGAACTCCATGGCCAGGTGCACGCGGCTCAGCGTCTCGATGACTTCGTACAGGCGGATGATGTGCGGGTGATGCAGGGACTCCATGCTGGCGATCTCTCGGGCAAGCATGCGCTGCGTTTTGGCGTCTAGCTTGCTCTTGTCAAGGATCTTGACGGCCACTTTCTCTGCGGGGTGAGGGGGAGAGCGCGTGGTCGTGTTCTTAACATCTCGAACCTTCTAACTGACGAGAAAGAGCAGAGCTAATATTTATTAAACTTATCCTGTTGTGTCAGGAACGCAGTCGAACTTTTAACACGTCTCTTCTGATACTTTCAAGGTTTCATCATAGGCGCGACGACGCAGGCTTCCGTGAAGTTCCAAGAAGGGGAGGGGGGTGGAGGAGGAGGCTTCCTTGAAGCCCCCCCTCCCCCTCCTCCAACACCCTGCTAACACACATCCAGGCTCCCCTCCCTCGGAACAACTTTTGAGTTATTTTTTCGGCGTCGATGAGCATGACGTCACGACGGGTCCTGGGGTATTTAAACGTCCTTGTTTTAGATCGTGAATCCAATGGATGGATGGATGGGTTGGTGTTAATGATACCCTTTATAACGGCCGATAGCTTGTGATTACACGTCAAAATGTTCATCAAGACAAAATGTTCAATATTGGACAATTGACCCGATGGACATTTTGTATCGTTGGACGTTTCGACCTGGGTGGACATTTTGACTCGATGAACATCTTGTCTCGTTGGACATTTTGACGTGTTGTAGATTTTGACGCTGGACATTTCGTCTCGTTAATCCACATTCTGACCGGTACTGAAACAGACATTTGTCGACCATTTAAACATGTGCAGATGCTCTCATATTACACACCAATGTCATCTTTTCCCCCTTTAAGAGTGACACTTAACTCAATACTGTTATAAGATTGCGTCAGAGACAATGCGTTCTGTAAACTTCATGAGATGATAACAGCAGTAACCGAAGGCTAGAATATGAAAGAAAATGATATTTACAACTGCGGTTCCTTGTTCCAACGGGCTAGCTGTATACTTTAATTAATCTTTCGCAAAATTACCCAGGCAACAATGCGCACAGAACGAGTATATAGTTTCACGCGCCGCAGGTGCTGGTAACATTTGGAAGCAGAAATTTAATAGAAATAGCTCTTTGCACGTGCGTTCGGCGAGCGTATTTTCTATGTAATGCACTTGGAATCTTTACTACAAAACAGACCAGCAGGCGCAGCGCATGTAACTTCGTCCCCTGCATGCTCTTTGCTGCTTGGGTAATTTAGCCAATGGTTAATTCTATTCGAGGTGAGAAACACGCCGAGGGCGCTTCAGTGATCACCGCTTTGGTCCTACTACAAGATTGGCATATCATGCTCGCTTGCATGAAAACCAATTGGCTCAGTGCTTCGTGCCATGAAACACTAGAAGTTGAAATATCGTCACTTTGAGTGGCACAGGAGACACGAGTTCCGCATTTATAGCATTTTCGTCATCGTTGCGTGACGTGGGAGCTGTCACTTCGAGCGCACTACGTCTCCAGCACATTTTTGATTTTATTCATTCATCGCAACATGGATTTAGAAAAGGATTCTCTTGCGAAACTCATCTTGCGACACTTGCCCATGACCTGCATATGAACCTCAATAACGACATCCAAACCGACGTCATTTTCTTAGATTTTGCTAAAGCATTTGACAAGGTTCCTCATCAACGCCTAATGCTCAAACTTTCCCAACGTAACTTAGACCCGCAGATACTAACATGGATTGGTAATTTCTTGCAGGATCGTAAACAATTCGTAAACGTCAATAACCATTCATCTAACTACGCATCCGTAACCTCCGGCGTTTCCCAGGGCATCCTATTGTGGGTCCCCCCCCCCTCTTTTTTTCTTCTTCACATTAGTAACCTTCCTCTTCTGTTTCCTGCAACATCCGCCTATTTGCTGACGGTTGTGTTGTGTATCGTAATATTACTAATCTAAGTGATCAGGCATCCCTTCAAAATGATCTTAATAGTGTTCAAACCTGGTGCGATCTGTGGCAAATGTCATTAAACATTAGTAAGTGTACATTAGTTTCCTTTCCTCGGCGCTCTAACCCACCAACCTCACAACTATTCTATCAGTGATACCATAATTCCATCAGCACTAAGTTATAAATACCTAGGTGTGCACTTCTCTAGTAACCTCATCTTGGGCACTACATATTAACCATGTCATCTTGAGTCTAACCAATCACTCGGACAACTAAAACGTCACCTCAAACTCGCACCATTAAATGTAGGACTTGCCACCCTATAAAGCACTAATCCGCCCAAACCGAGTACGCTGCCGCTACATGGGACCCATTCCAAAATTATCTCAGTCATCAATTAGAAGCAATTCAATATTTTGCAGCCAGGTTAATTTTTTCTAGCTATTCATATTAAATAAGTGTCACCGGCCTAAAGGAACGTAGCTAACAAGATCAACTGATTACTTCGCCGAAAATATTTTACACTAATACTCTTTCACAAATACATATTACAATTTCCAGCCAAATTCGTCGTACATCATGCCATCCGCACGAACTCCTTATCGTACCGGTCATCCACTCAACGTGATGCGCACCGAAACTAGAACAGTGACCTCTTCTGCATCTTTTTTCCCACGCGCAGCGAAAGAATGGAAATGACCTTCCCCACAGAATCGTTTCTATATATCTTATCCTCTTCATTTCAAAGAAAAATTTAGCGAAGTCATTCTCGCGTCTGCCTCATAGTTGACAAAGAGAAGGGAAATAAAATGAATTAAAGTGTCTTTACAATGCTTTGTTTTTGACTGATTTCAGTTTAACCATGTATACTTTATTGTGTCATTTTTATTCCTATTGCTCTTGTTTTCTTTACTAATTCTACAAACGCGAGTGTCAAAACCTTCTGTAGAACGCACCCTGAGGGGTTCTTGAAGGTCAATTGAAATAAATAAATAAACAAATTATAGAGTGCACGGCGAATGTATAGCTTACTTCTTGAAGCCACACTATACATATACAGCGTTGCGCAAAGAAAATCTAGTTTATTTTGCGTATGGAAAACGTTATAGCACATCCACACAGCACATGCACTCAAACGGCTGCTGGCAACATACCAATACAAGCAACTCTGGTCGATTTAATTACGTACAGTCGGCACGGAATGAAACGCGAACATGTGGGTGCATGGTTTCGCTAGATGCTGCACCACCTGAACCAGATGGGAGCTGCAACAAGAATTGCTCAGTGCATCCAAACCTTCGAGAGTTGCGTCTCCGAGTGACTCAGCGTGGGTCGAAAATCATGCGCTCTTTGTTCGCGTTTCATTCCGTGCCGACTGTACACCAACAGAAGTGGGCGAGTTGCAGCCTGAGCAAAGATGCAAATGCATCCATTTCGAGATGCAGTTGAGACTTCGTGTCTCGGCTTCGCCACGGCCAGAGGGTCAAACAGGAGCGCTTGTATGCGGCTCTGCACGGCGTGTTGCGCCAGTTTTTAAAAACTGGAGAAATTCCTGCTGGGTTGGGGGTGCCTGCTCAACAGGCCGCTGCGGAGTGCACTATGGCACCCTTCCACGTGGTTTGTGGTCCTGCTCCCTGGTTGCCGAACTGTCCCCAGACATCCTTGAGTACGTTGTTCGTGAGCCAAAACCTCTAAAGTATCTTTCAAACTGGTCGACGCGCGCGGCGTTCGGTGGCTGCAGGCACGGCTGGTCTGCTAACAGGTCGGCAGCGAAGTCCGGGCGGAAGGCGTCCGCACGAAGCGAGGCTGAAGCACTCTTGTGAACTGTGTGTTGAGCTCTGTATTGTTCCTGCAAGAGAACCTTCAACCCAAGCTCGTTTCGCGTTGACATACGGCGTGCGTCGACCCAAATATTACTCGAAATAAAATCAAAGCGCCTCAGCAGCCCCAATTAGGAACGTGTATCGTGCGTTGCAATGGCGAAAACACGAGATTTCTATCGATCTTGCCCAACCTCCCTCTCGCATCATGCGCGCCTCTCATGCCGTGTTTGTAAACGGAGTTCTCCGCGTCGGTCTTTAGAATATATATAGACATAATTGAACACAAAGAACACCCGTGACTCGAAATTAGCGGAGACCTATCCACGAAAATTTTGAACAATGCAAAAGTCAAGAGTAGGTTTAGCATTTGTTTTATTTAGTTCCGGTGAAGACCTGTAATGATCACTGTAACCTCATCTTAAATGATTTCAGATCTAAATGGAGATTTTGACTCGGTGGACATTTTGACACGTTGGACATTTTTGTTTCGATGGACATTTTGACCCGGAAGGACATTTTGTCTCTATGGACATGTTGTCTCATTGACATTTTGACCTGTTTCGACATTATGACTCCATGGACATTTTGTCTCGATGGGCATTTTGACCCAATTGGACATTTTGTCCCGGTGGACAATTTGACGCGCCTGTCACGTGACCTGTTGGAAATTTTGACTCGATGGACATTTTGTCTCGATGGACACTTTGACTACAAGGCCATAGCTTGAGCCGAATGGATGGATGGATGAAGCGTAACTACTGTATCTTTACAACCGGCAGTAGCTTGCGCCACCCAGCCTAGAAATTAAAAACCAACTGCAATATTCCTCACTGCGCCCTTTGAGGCCAACTCGCTTCCCTCTGCAATTTTGAAACTATTACCAGGCGGTGTGGGATATATCACCGGGATGATCTTTGGGGATCGGGGCAAAAAAGTACCCCCCCCCCGCCTCTTTCCCCCGGCGAGGAGTCGTCAATTTTCATCTGGTGAAACCTAGAGTAAAACTTAGTCGGCGCACACCAGCAGCACCGGGCCCACTAAGAGACAAGGTTGAGACTTTGGGCCGGAGCCAACACGGGAAGGAGTCCCAAGTTTCCTCTCACCCGCCTGGCCCCAGCTGTGTCGTTAGTTATACGAGTTCCGCGTTTTCGGTATCTATTTTTTTTTTCAATTCGGGGGTTATTTATCGGTGTTTATTTTTCTTTTGGAATCAGTGTTTTTCGGTGTTTAATTTCAATGCTGGAAAGAAATCGGTGATCATCGGGGCTTGCGTTGCAAAGCGACTGCATAATTACTAGAAAAACCACGGCACACCTCACATTACACACGTTTATTGTACACACACCAAACACGTCACACAATTAACATACATATAGAAATAACAGAAAGCGTGACGCTTTCAGAAGCTTAATATCAAAACTTAAACCTATTAAAAAAAATTGACATGCACATTGTCCAGAGACTTGTCGGTCATCGGAGCACGTTCCTTGCGGCTGAGGAAAGGCAGTCCAGAAAACGCACGCTCCAAGTTCGCGCTTGAAATGGGAATGGCGAGAAAATCAAAAGAAGCTTTTGACAATTAGACTGGCCATTCCTTGCTGTGCGCTCTCAGAAGCTGCCAATGCAAACTTCTGCAGATGGAACTTTATGCAATGAATATTCTAGGAGTTCCTCTTTTAATGATGGTAGGTCGGCGGAGCTCAGGAACGGGGCAATAAACATGGTTTCAAAGAAAGGACGACTCCAATGACAGTTCAGTGGGGCTGTGTTCCGGGTCAACAAGAAAAGAAAGCGGGCTAGAAGATTCTTCCAGCAATGCTGTCATTTTTTTCCGCGGCTTGAATTCGGTGTTCTTCGGTTTTTACCGATTCAGAAAAAAACAACTCGGGGGTTAATTATCGGTATTTATCGGTATATACCGAAAACATGGAACCCTAGTTATACGTAACCTAAGGCGCGCGCCACCTAAAGCGTGCAAACGGTTGCCAGACTGGTGCCCCAACAAAATTTTCCCACACACGGTGGTCATAGTTCCTGGAGCGCAGTTGCTTGTTTGCAAACGACCCTGGTCTCCGCCATCTTGCTGCTGGTGTGTAGAATCTCAAGATTGTCTGATAATCAAGCTAGGCTCAAGTCTTACTCAGGTGTGCCCATGTTTGCCAGACAAGCGCCTAAACAAAGCGTTTTCCACGAATGGCGGCCAGATTGTACTTCGTTTCACCTCATGTCCAGATGTCTGCGAGCTGATGAGACCAATCAGACAGCATCGAAAGCGCACCGTCATGCTGTTCGTCATGTTTCTGTACGTGTTCGATCATCGCGGAACCAATCATAAACAGAAAAAGGCCTGTGACTCGCGCTTTTGACGCTGCTTCATTGGTTCCACTTTCTCGTAGCTTCGACTGCGCATCTGGACAAGCTGAAACGAAGTATATTTGTTTATTTATTTATTTATTTATTTATTTACTTATTTACCCTCAGGGCGTAAGCATTACAGAGGGGGAAGTGGTTGCATGATATATTGAAAAAACACAGACACGGATACACAGGTAATACAATCAGTGTAGATTAGAAAAAATACATTCCAAGGCTTTTTGAAAAAGGTCGTGATCTATGATCGAGACTACGGGTGCAGCTAGGTGGTTCCAGTCAAAGGATGTAGACGGTATGAAGGAATGGTAAAAGATGTTGGTGCGAGCATATGGGATGCCAACTTTGTGTTGATGGTCAAGTCTAGGTGAAACGTAAAGAGGAGGTATAATTAGATTATTACGCAGCGTCTCATTAGCGAAATAAATTTTATGAAACAGACTTAGACGGGCTACTTTTCTACGAGTTGATAATTCAGGAGAGAAAGATTAGACTTCATAGTGCTAACGCTGGCTGTCCGATGGTAATTCGAAAATATAAATCTAACAGAACGATTTTGGACGGCTTCAATCAAATCAATTAGTACAGACTGACCAGGGTCCCAAACAGAAGATGCATATTCAAGCTTTGATCGTACAAGGGTTTTATAAAGAATTAGCTTCAAAGACTGGGGTACTAAAAAAATTCCTTTTAAGGAAGCCTAGCATGCGATTAGCGTTGTTAATGATGTAGTTAATGTGAGTCCTCCATGATAAATCAGATGTAATATGAACTCCTAAATACTTATAGGCCATAACTAATTCAAGGGGATGGTTATTTAGCGTATAATGGGGCTGAGATGAAGTACAACGGGACACTCTCATAACCTTACATTTGCTAGAATTTAGTACCATGGACCACGAGTCGCACCAGTTGGAAACAGAGTTAATATCGTTTTGTAGTAGGTTAGAATCAGAATCATGGGTAATTTCTCGATAAATAACGCAGTCATCAGCAAATAAAGACATTTTTGAGGATACATGAGAGGGTAGATCGTTAATGTATATAAGGAATAATAACGGACCGAGCACAGAACCTTGAGGAACGCCTGATGTTACTGATACCATAGCAGAGCTTGTGTCATTCACGTTGACAAATTGTTTACGGTTGGTTAGAAATGAATGTATCCACGTGAGTACCGCCGGATCAATATTTAGTTTACTAAGCTTGGACAAGAGTAAGGTATGGGGCACTTTATCAAAGGCTTTAGAGAAGTCTAGAAATACGCAATCTACTTTGGAGCAAACGTCAACGATAGAATAAAGGTCATGCGTGAATGACACAAGCTGTGTTTGGCATGAGAATGTTTTTCGAAAGCCGTGTTGAAAGGGACAAAAAAACTTATTTGATTCTAGAAAATTTACTAAGTTAGAGTAAATGATATGCTCTAAAATTTTGCTTGGGACACTGGTCAATGAAATTGGGCGAAAGTTTCGAGGGTTGAATTTATCACCTCCTTTGTGAACTGGGACCACCTTGGCTACCCTCCAGTCGTCTGGCAAGATACCTTGTTCTAAGGATTGAGAAAATATGCTCGCAAGAAAAATGGAGGAGTACATTCTAGTATTCTTCAAAAACTTGGAGTTTATACAGTCTATACCACATGAGGAGGATAGTTTAAGGGAATCGATTATGTTCACAATGCCTTCAGGACTAATTGATATGGGGTACATGGGGAGGTAGTCATAGGACATGTATGTTTGATCATTACTTATAGGGAGGTCAGAAAAACAGCTGACAAAAATAGCATTGAGTTCATTGGCACACTCTTCACGAGAAATAGGGCTACCATCATCGGTTCTGAGCTCTACAACTGTATTACTTTTCTCTTTCGTGGTGTTCCAGAACTGGCGGGGGTTATTAATTAGCATAGATGGTAATGTACAATTAAAGTAAGTACTTTTCGCACTACACACAGCTGACATGTACAAATCAGCAGAGACATGATACGCGTCCCACCGGTCAGCTGTGGGATCACGCTTAGCGGCACGGAAAAAACGCTTTTTCTTGTTCCTAAGTCTCCCGATTGTTCTAGTAAACCATTGTGCATTTGAGTTCGAGTAAATTCTTTTGAGTGGGATGTGCGACTCAAGGAGCTCATTTACTTTTGATTTGAATATATTCCAATTTTCGTTAACAGAACGCCTGAAAAAACCACTTAAAAAGTGTCTAAAAACAATGCCAATTCACTATTAATAGCATTGAAATCTGCTTTACTATAATCCCGAATTGTTTTAATAGTATTGGAAGTAGCTTGCAAAGGTATATTTAAATCAATATGTAGCAAGCAGTGGTCGCTCAAACCAGGCAGGTACAATATAGATGATACTATGTCTGGACATGTCGTCAACACAAGATCTAAAACATTTGCGGAGGTAGAAGTAATTCGCGTAGGTTGATCAACTAATTGAGAAAGATTGAACTCAGAACATAAATTAATGAAGTCGTTCCCTTCTGATGAAAAAGGGTGTACAGTAGGCGGCGTAGTAGACCACAAAATGCTAGGAAAATTGAAATCACCGAGGAGAGCAATTTGTGACGTAGGAAACCGACTAACGATTGCATTAACCGAATCATGCAAATGTTCACAAAAGGAAGACGAAGCGTTGGGTGGCCGATAGCAGACACCCAAAATCAAGTGCTTGTAGTTTACAGTTACGCTGACCCAAAGCATTTCTAAGTCAGTTAAAACATCGACAACGTTTGAGCCTTTGAAGCGTGACTGCTTGCAGCCATGGACGTTTGCAAGCAACCATGCTTCAGAAACCAGTCCGTCCACAGTGGATAAACAACTCTTTGTTTGGGCTCCAGTCTGGCAACCATGTGCATACCATGGCAAGGCTTGACAATCAGAGGATTTACATATGGCGGTAGCAAGATGGCGGTGCCCAGAGAGCTCTCTGACGTCACGCTACTGCGGCGGCGCTGCTATCCGTCCTGCGCATGCGCAGACGCTTTACCTCATGCGAATCTGGTTTCTGCGCACGCGCTTGTTTGTAAACCGCGTGTTTCTGTTATTCGCAACTTTCAGCAATGGTGGTATTGTGGTGTGAGAATCGCGTTCCCAGCTCCTTGACGATGGACTTCACAATGAAGGCGCTTTTACACCTTTCTGACGTGAAAGTGCGACGTAAGACTTATATTGCTCGTATTCCCCAAAAGTATAATTGCTCACGCGTCGCAGATTCAACCTCATTCTGATGTTCTACGACGATCATCCGGATGACAGCTATATAGGAACCAGAGCGCCCACATAGGTAAAGAAAGTTGCGAATAGCACTTACCTTTGACGAGGCAGTGTACTGCGACCTTGACCTGTGAAAAGTTGCCCGTGCCCAGCTCTCCTCTGAATCGGTAGAAGCCGACCCTCCGGCCGAGGGCCACGTCCTTCTGCCAGCGCTCGTCCGAGCCGAGGGCGTCCAGGAGCCTCTGGTAGGGCGACCTGGCACACGTGGTCGTCGTGGTGATGGTCGAGGTGGTCGTCGTGGTCGACAGGCGTTCCCTGTTCGAGATGGCCGGGGGCGGCGTGTCGCCGGGGGAGGCCGGAGGGGCGACATCGGGGACTTGGCCGTCCGCCGCGGGCGTCGGGGACCACGACCGGGGTTCGCCGGCAGGAGAAACCCGCGCCGCTGGCATCCTGGAGCGAGACCAGAAACGGAGTTAGGAAGCGCCGCCATCTCCACGTGCCACAAGTCATATTAACCCTTAAACGCCCAGAGAGAATATTGTGACTGTAACAATATATTTCCCAACTACTTAAAACACCCACAAGTCCTAGAGGGAATACATGATGGGGAAAACAGCTCAGAAAACATGGACTACGAAGAGGAACAAACACGACAGGACAATGCTGTACTCGCAACTGCGAGTACAGCATTGTCCTGTCGTGTTTGTTCCTCTTCGTAGTCCGTGTTTTCTGAGCTGTTTTCCCCATCACGTATAACGTCAACCAACTGGCCCAGTTCTCCATCCTTGAGGGAAATATATTCCCTTTTGGTATCGCGACGTATTTTTCTCGTGTGTCAACTAAACTCAATAAAACTATTTCGAGAAATTTGTGTGCATGCCACATTGGGCTTGCAGAACTTCTGTTGACCAGTCCAAGGTTTTTTCAGCATGATGCCCTGCTTGTGAGAACTCAGGAAAGCGGAAAGATAATTCACCTAGAAACAGATGAAAATCAGGAACAAGAATAATTAGATCTAATTTAGCATATACTGTGCACATTAAAAAAATATTTCGTTCCCTATAATAATCCTACTTGTGATAAGTTAAATCACAGGAGCTTGATGCCCATTCACGGGGAGGGGGGGGGGAATAATTCCCTACGGGCATTTGGTGAACTTTGGTATTTTTTGTTTTTCTCCAAATGGCGAAGTCCTCGTCTGACGGAGATGCCTTGGATAAGTACAGTTATCTTCTGGGTGACATGCATCAGTCATCAGGTGATGAAAAAGATGATAACGTCAACGAATTCTAGTGACATGCTCAAAGGTTTCTCGATAAAAAACGGATTTCAAACCTGCCAGATATGGCAGAAACTCATCTGATGACAATGTTGACTAGGGTGACAGCTCTGATGAGAACTAATATGTGGCACTAACCAGAACGACAAAACTACTAATGTAGCTGTAAAAAAAAAAAGGTTAGTGTTACATGTGATGCACATTCTAGATTTTCATTCATGAGCTTCAGCTTCCTTTAAGGCTGCTCCAACCCTCACCAGTGATAATGTTTGACACACTGCTTGGTAAAATAGTGAACAGCCTTCTGGAGCAAACCATTCTGTATGCAAGAAAATTTGAGATACATGGCTGCGAAGGCACGAAAAAGACCTTGGCATACCAGACGATGTGCGCTTTTCAGTCGAGAAACATTTTCCTGAGTTTCAAAAAAAAAAAAACCTACAAAACGGGCAGGTATTCCTCCACAAAAAAAGAAAATAGAGGGTGAAAATCCCATGCTCAATATACAAGGTCCCCCTTTGTGTATACAGTGGCCTGTTTTGCAAGTTGGGGCTGACTGATGACCCAGAGGGAGAGATGTTCCCACCCCTGCGTTGCTGGCATAGGACATGGAATCTTCGAACTTTCTTTTTTGCTTTTATTAAGCTCATGTGGCTATGAAGACCATTTTCGCGAAGTTTCATTAATATATCTGACTGGTAGAAACGGTATGGCTTTTAAGGGCCAACACTGGCTCAAAGACTTCCAACTGTTTACGACCGTGTCCCTTAAATGCTTTTAAAATCTCTTACGACGAGAGAACACACTGGTGCCACCTATCGTGTAGCCGTGGAACACTTGCAAGTTCCTTTTTTCGCGGACAATTTTTGTGTGGCTTGAAAAACGTTTGACAATGTTATTAGCGACCATTTCTTTTAGATAGTACGTACATTTGATCTCGCGAATACCGCGAGGCATTCGCTCTAGTGAGATGCAGTTCCAGGGTTACTTCATGGATGGCGCCAGCGTGCGTTCTCTCGTCGTAAGAGATCGCAAGGACTCGTTCCTAAGCAAACGCACATGTGTGAATGGGCCTTTGTACCTTGAAAAGGACTCATGTAATATTTTTGTCGGCGCCGCCATTTTGGTGCTTAGTGCAGAAAGAAAAATACGGCCATCCGAACTTTGAATACGGTGTGAGGAAGATCGAAAGATATTGTTTTTGCTTCGTCGCAGACTGCTTTAACATTTTTGGGAAGGGGGGGGGGGGGGAGGCGAGGCGAGGCGAGGCGTCAAAGCTTTTTCTGCTTGGCTGCCCCCACTTTTGAGGTGAGTCTCCACTTCAAAAACAAAACGAGTGGACAATCGAAACTTGCAAGAACTTGAAGAGGTGTCTCCAGATAGCTTCAGAGAGTGGCAGCAGACGTCCTGTCAAGCCAGCAGCCTCTTTGGGGCTGAAGAAGCTCCGTAGAAGCTAAAGTGTCACAACAACGCATCGTCTGCCACATATAGAGCCACTGAATAAGCTATGCTTCAAAGTAGCTAGAGTTGAAACTAGGGCTAGTTGGTATGACATTTTCAAGAATTAGAACAACGCAAAGGACGAGGGACCAGATGAAGAAAGACGCAGACACGGCGCTGAATGTCCCAGGGTGGAAAGTCTCAGCGCTGTGTCTGTGTCTTTCCTCATTTAGTCCCTCGTCTTTTGCGCTGTTTTAATTCTCGAAAATGTCATACCAAACTAGCCCAAGTTTCAACTCTAGCTACTTTGAAGCATAGCTTATTCAGTGGCTATATGTGTGGCAGACGATGCGCTGTTGAGACACTTTAGCTTCTTCGGAGCTTCTTCAGCCTCGAAGAGGCTAATAGCTTGACAGGACGTCTGCTGCCACTCTTTGAAGCTAGCTGGAGACACCTCTTCACGTTCTTGCCAGTTTCGACTGTCCACGCGTTTTGTTTTGAAGTGGAGCCTCAAGGAAGAGTGACAGCCGACGCATTGCTGAGGCACAGCTTCCTCGGAGCTTCTTCAGAGCTGCTTCGGGGTTCTTTGGTTTCAAACAAGTTGGGTCTCTTGTCTAAAGTCTCATAGGCCAGCCTCAGGCTTCCATAAAGTTTTTTTTTCGTGGTCTTTTTTTGAGCTTTGACCACTACTGTGTGTCGTTTGGAAGCAATGTTTATAATTTATAAACAGGTGGTTTTTCCCACAAAGAGCAGTGATTATACTGCAAATGTACAGGATTTTTTTCTTGAAGAGCGTAGTTGGTTGCGCATAACTTGACGTGGGATCGGAAACTAGGCAAGCGTATAAGGACCATAAAACGATTTGTTGAAATTTTCCCAATTGCTGTAAAGAGTATTCGTTTATATTATGGGTTATAGTACTTAAATGGCGTCCATAGTTTTACTTTTTACCGCTGCATGCGCACAGTAAAAGAAATGCTGTCACATTTATTATCGCATTTAAAAAGAATCCCACATGTGACTGTGACTTTCAATTGCCTGGAAAAACAAATGACACCATGGTCACCTTGATCACGGTCACCAGCTGAGGAATGGCATCTGTGCCGTACTAATGGTGGCCTTCTAGTGACTGATGAAGAGGGAGGTTGAAGATGCTCCTAAGAGGATGATGCGAAGCCCATACACTCAAGGAGTTAACACGATGCGACGCAGGAATCGAACAAAAAGCTTCGTCAGCCTTCATTTATAACTCAGATTCAGTCAATACATAGGGGGCATGCAATCGACTATCGAGCCCTTTGGTGTATAGAATTTTGTCGAGGCGCCTATGTGGGTTCGAACTTTGTTCTGTCCAGTTGTCACAATCGAAACCGAAATTAAATGATGGAGAAAACTGCACAGTGGACATTTCCTCACCAGCCGCCTACTTGCGAAAGTGACGGTGGCCGATAAGATACAAGTTCATTACCGCCATTTGCATGACAAAAATCAAACTTCTATGACCCAGCAGATGGCACAGAATTTCGGAAAAGGTATGCCATTTTACGGTCCGTCGAATGCATGAAACGAAAATAGGGGTGACCTTGCTTAAAATACCCTTGTGCCGAGTTTGCTTCCCAACTCCGCTGGTTTGCTTACGTTTGCGCTACATTGTAGAGAATACCGTAGCTCCCATAGCGCTGCAGCCACTGCTGCGAGCACGCTGCTTCGTCTTGCGTCTCAATCGCTTGCGCTCGCGCAAGAAGCTTGAGCAGAGTTGGAGCACTGCAGAAGCTACGCTAGCCTTGACAACGTAGCGCGAAATAGTTAGCACCATTAATATCTTTTTTTTAACATGCGACGAGATTGCAAGTATCACAGAAGGTCGTTGGTGTTGTTTCGGGCTTGTATGACTGCATTTATTTTCAAGCTGCGCAAGGCTTTCGGTCTGGTCGGTGTCAGTATTGTTATTTCAGTTTCTTTTATTTTTTATTTTATTTCTCGCGCTCTTATTGCAGGCCGTTTTGGTTCCA
Organism: Ixodes ricinus; assembly: GCA_037355805.1. NCBI lineage: Eukaryota > Metazoa > Arthropoda > Arachnida > Ixodida > Ixodidae > Ixodes > Ixodes ricinus. The sequence continues at coordinate 173,214 of JAZHYW010016360.1, forward strand.
TGAGTTTGCAGTGGCTGAGACCGCGGTTCTGGCAACCCGTTCACGCGCATCGACGAATCAGGGCACCGGAACGGGCACCTTGGTGTTTTTTGAACGGCGGTGAGTGACGCGAAGCACAGTCGCGCAAAACGACCAAAAAAGTCAGCGAAGCAGTATAAAGCTGGTAAACGGCGTGTAAAATATCGACGGCGTGACTCGGTCACGCTTGCTTCGTCGCCAGAGCGTTGGAAATCGACTTTCACATAAACCGTTTTTTTTATTATTGTTTTACGCCATTTGTTTTCTCTTTGTCGTGAAAAGGTCGCGTAGTTTAGAGTACGTGCGCAACCCCGTGTGTGTTCTCAACTCTACGTGACTGTAGGGTGCCTCTACGCAACTCCGGGTGACTCGAGGCCATCTAGCGGCCAATGCGTGAAGTGGGAAGGACGTACGGATTCAACTCTTAGTAGAACGGGCAGCGAAAACTGGCACCCTCCTGGCGGGCGAAGCGTGAAACACAAGAATCGGGACGCCACTGATAATTCGACAGTCTGGTATTTTGAACGGTGCGCGTTCATTCACCGACAAAAATAAAGACCCCGCCAGAAGCGTTCTTCAGACAGTCTCTGTTCAGGCTTGCTCAAACATTCGCGTCCACTGCTTATGGCGAGATAACACTGGCGTTATCTGTCGGGTACGTATAGCCCTGACCCACTTCCGTTCTGCGTATAAATTTCTTGCGCATCAGTCTTTCCGTCATGCCCAACGTTACTAAACCACTCAGTTGGGAAACTGCCATAGAGACTGCTCTGAAAAAGTGGCACCGATCCGTCCACGAGAACCGAGCTAATGGCGATCACAACGCCGCCATTTCTCCCGCAGCGGACAGTAGAGGGACTGCACGCGACTTCCATTTTCGTTGTAATCGGCCATTTTGGGGCGAGAACAGATACTGTGGAAGGGGCTTCGAGGTATCGCCCCCGACTCCCAAGCGGACGCGCCGCGGTTAACTACCGTGGTAAATATGCGCCTAACTCAGGACGCGCTACCTGAAATCACCGCTGAGGTACGGTTGTATAGAAACAATATTAATTATACTGCAAAACCTTGCGAACTAAAGATTTTAGAAAACAACACGCGCCTTCCATTTTGGTACCAAACTGCGCAATAAAACGCCTTACTACAAAATGAGCTGTTTTTGCCGTGCTACGTTTCTGACGCAAAACATGCTTTCTAAAAGCTCAAGGCAACTCGACATGTTAAGACAAAGTGATACAGAGTGGCGCATGTATGTCGTATTTAGGCTCGGTCTCGTTGGACGACAGCGGCCCAGGTTTCATACGGTGAGTTTCCCAACTGAGATTCTAGTTACGTTGGTCACTGCCGTTGAAATAATACCCGACCATTTCTCATGAATGATGCAAAGATTCGGTCTCACCTGTAACAAAACCAGCTAGAGGGGCTGATCCACAAGCCTGTGCACAGCCTCCTCTAGCTCCACGTGACGTCATCATGACGCGGCACTCGTGACCAATCCGTGTCTGCGCTTGATTTCACTGTGATGACGTCGAAACGCTAGATCGCCGGCTTTTATTATTCTAGGTGGAGTTGCCTTCGTCCTGTGACTCACCCCCTTTCTATTTTTAGAAGGTAAATAAACTTTGCTCGAATAAGCTGAGACGGCTAGGGTGTGGTAATGGAAGTAGATTGAGACGGCCAGAGGAGTATTAAAGAGAAACTGGGGGCCACCTAAAAAGTGATAAAGGGGATAAGCGGAAACCGTAAGAATACAAAAGGAATCAACCAGCACTGCGATAGAGGAAAGAAATGAGAGGCGAGTGGATCAATGCATTGGCGACTCCAGCGAAATCGACGCCGCGTAGCGGCAACGCCGAGAGGCTCAAGAGAGGAGAGTCCGTTTCAACTATGTCGTCTGCTATCACTGCTTGGTTCTCGTAGGCAGCATAAAAACAAACACCGTTTCCAGTAATTTTTTTTTATGCATCCGCCATGTCATTTCTACGCACTGACTAGAAGAAAGTTTTTACCGTCTAAAAATTGCTTTGCTTTCATGTATAACACCTATTTTACGCTGCAGTGCAAGAAATGTACGGTAGGTACGCGTGCTGAACGACGAAAACGACCTCCTTTCAATTGGAAATGCAATAAAAAAGAGATGTGAAAAAAAAAAAGAAAACTGAGAGGACTAGAGAAATAAGGCAAAACAAAAACAAGTTGAAGTGTGAGGACTAGAGGAATGAAAGAGGGGTAAGCTGAGAGGATTAAAGGAGTGTGAAGGAAATACGTTTACACCATTAGAGGAGTGGTAAAGGGAATAAACTGTATGGGGCTTGATGAATGTAAAGAGATTAAACTGCGACGATTGGAGGAGTGATAAAGCGAGTAAGCTGAGACCAGTAGTGACATAAATGGACTTAACTGAGATCAATAGATGGATGTGAATGGAGCTTAGAGGACTAGAGTGAAGAAGGGACAGGTTGAAAGCAGGGGTACGTAAAGTAAATATTCGTTCACCAGCAGTAGAGTGGTACAGAGAGTAAACTGAGAGGGACTCAATAAATCTGAAGGGTGTTATAACTTAGTTTACCAAAAGTATGCAAAGGGAATATTTAAACACAGACGGGATTGATGAAGCGAAGAAACTGAGCATATGAAGTCTGATGAACCGATTAATCTAGGTGAACTAGAAGATAAATCATGACAATTGATTGATGCCTCTCTAGGCCAACTTGTTCGCCTCTTGCACTAAAGACCAAACACCATTCCAAAGTGCCTAACACCCCCCCCCCCCATTTCCCCCTTCTCCGCCATTCAAAAAATAAACCTAATTGTATTGTATTGACCGCGAGGGAGCGAATTCGAAGAACTGGCTCCTCTAGTCGTCTGGGAAGTCACCGAGCGTGCTCTTATGCAAATTGCTCCCAAGACGAAAGGCAAAGAGCATCGTCAGCGTCGGTAGGCGGTGGAACTACTCAATCTTCGGCCGTTTCGCAAAATTTCGGTGAATCGCTGACAGCTTGGCGTGCGCCCCGGTGCTTCACGACACGAGACACGAGGTGCCCTCCATCCTTATTTTTTTTTTTTTAGGAGCCGTAGTCATTACTTGACGGAGCTCAAAGCAGACGGGCTCCTTACTGGAACCTTGCGTTTTTCGTGACTTTATATTTAGTCGGTGAATTCTTTGCGGCTAAAGACAAAAGTAAAAATACAAAAAAAAAGTAAGTAAAGGAAGCAAACATTGTAAGCTACGTATGTCCGGTGCATGAAGGACGTGGTTCTCTTTTCCGTCTGAGCACCGATCATTGTCGTCAGGCAGAGTTGTATGGAATGGCGGGCTGGGTAAACAGACCGATAAGGAAATAGACGAAACAGGGAAGAAAAAAAAAGATAATAAAAGGGAAAAAGGAAAAGGGTGGCGCTCCCTAAAGAACTGTTTTTCGTTCTACTTGTATTTCTTAAGGATGTTATTTGATGTCCACGTCGACGTTTAAGCGATGGCATGAGTGAGGAAGTGGTGTTTCTCTTCTGGTGTTGAAGGTTTAGATGGCGACGATGGAGATCACAGAATTTTCTATACCATTATTTTTTTTTCTCTTTCTTTTTCTTGTGGAAATCTTTCATATTGCCTCATATTTAATTTTGTTTGCAAGGATTTATATTGTTGCGTCGAAGGAAAATAGACTGCCATATGTCTGCCAAGGTCGAAATAGAACTCGTCTAAACAACAACAACAAAATGATATAACCATGTATGGGCCCATTTTTATAAAATAAAATACGTTGACCGGGCTCAGCTTGATTTGTTTTCATATCATAATCAAAAAACAAATGCAACGTCAACGATGCATTTAATCCCGTACCGTAATTTAATGAAACTTTAAACCTTTCATAAACTTTCAATATTTTTGTCACTGTAACTTAACAACGAAGATGCGCCTATGCGCGGGTTCGTTTTGTCAAAGTATTGAAGGAAAAACTTGAATTGTTGTAAAGTTGCTAATAAAACTTAAATTGTTGGCTTTCTTTACGAAAAGTAACAAGAGAGAAGAACCACAACAATGTTGTGGGCCGTTTAGAGATTAGGAAAACGGAAAAATAATTTCGAGTATTTCATCCTCTCTTTCATCCAATCGTATTCGCGAATAGCTCAGCTTCAACAACGGCTGCCGTTCTGAACGACTCGTCCGTCATTGGGTTGTCCTTATTCGTTTACTCATCGTCATTATCGACCGCTGCATTCCACTCACCGCAAAGCTGACAGGGCGGTGGGCGCCATACGTGCTCGCCAGACCAGTCAATCGCCTCCCTTTCATCGCCTGACCCGGCTCTCTGCGCGCGAGCACAATTACCCGGAGCAAGACCGACGGTTGACTGGTTCTACGTGCACGTAGCTTCTCCCGCCTATAGATCCACTAAATTAGGTACGCTTAAAGTATCAACACGCCGTTCCAGATTGCCTTGTGGGAGCCGCCATTTTCGTCGCCATAGTGCAGAACGCAAGGAACTGGCGATAGCTTCGGTCCAAAACATGCAACTATGCTCCGAGCTTTACGCGCCGTTCACACACTTGCAACCGAGTAGGACCGAGAGAGACAAGACCGGTTGTAAACACTCTTGCGACGGCGGAGGACCGGATACGCTGCTGCGGAGCAAGTCTTACGCCGTCGCAAGAGGTTTCAAAACCGGTCTTGTCTCTCTCGGTCCTACTCGGCTGCAACTCAAGTGTGGAACGGCGCTTTAAAAACCGGTCTTGTTTCTCTTGATCCTATACTCGGTTGCAAGTGTGTGGACGGCGCTTTAAAAACCGGTCTTGTTTCTCTCGATCCTATACTCGGTTGCAAGTGTGTGGACGGTACTTTAAAAACCGGTCTTGTTTCTCTCGATCCTATACTCGGTTGCAAGTGTGTGAACGGTGCTTTAAAAACCGGTCTTGTTTTCTCGATCCTATACTCGGTTGCAAGTGTGTGGACGGTACTTTAAAACCGGCCTTGTTTCTCTCGGTCCTGCTCGGTTGCAAGTAGTGTGAACGGCGCTTTACGTACGGTGTCAGGAAGCTCAGGCCCGGTTAAGGTTTTTCAAACACCGTTTAAGGTTTTGCAAAGGTTTATTTAAAACGGAGCAAAATCCGTTAAGGTCTTTTTTTTGTGGCGAACTGTTTAAACATTTCTGGAGAACGGAAAAGCGTTTCCTCCTTCAATTTCAGACAAAGCTTCATATGAGTGACAATAATGATTTTAAGCAACAAGGAGACGAAAGTTGCGTTGCTCTGAAGCGTAGCCTATTTATACCCTGGTTACAGGGGCACCCTGTAGCCGCAATTAAGTCAACTGCTGTTACGCGTCACCACGCTTACCACCCTATACTCTCGGACAGCTCTACTCCAGAAGGAAGAGTGCGCGTGCACAGCTTTGATGGGCGCTCTAGATGCACAAGTGCGACGTGCGCCGCATAGCGAACATACTACTTCGTTTCCAGCTTGGGTCCAGACGCAGGCGATGCTACAAGCGCGAGCTCCGGGCTTTCAGTGTCCCTGCCAAGCACGCGCGCTCGTGCAATGCAAAGCACTGTTTAAGGCCACACGCTCGCGCTCGTAGCATCGGCTGCGTCTGGACCCAAGCTGAAACGAAGTATAGCAACGATCCTTCTTGGTTCTCCAGAGAGCTGACGCAGGGGCGGATCCAGAGCTCCGTTTTAGGGGGGGGGCGGAAAATTTGCAAGGATACTAATTTCCCATTCTTTTTTTTTTTGTGCACAAGGGGTCCTCCCATGTCAAATTGCTCTCCGAGAAAGGGGGAGGGGGGTCGACTTGTTTGGGGGGGGAAGCGGCCGCCCCGTCGCCCCCCCCCCCTTGGATTCGCCACTGGAGCTACGTGATGCGTTGCGTAAAAAAGCGAGGTATCATAAAAAGTACAAGAACACCGGCATAAAGAAATGGCAGAGTCTGTTTAAAGAGTATCGTTCAGCGGCCAAAAAGCTGATACGGCGTGATCGGGAGAACTGGCGAAATTCAGTTGAACGCAATTTAAAACGCGATCCTAATGCTCTGTGGAATTACGCAAGGTACATGAGGACATCTAGTTGATCGAAAACTATTGCATTGCAAGACGACTCTGGATATACATCTGAGCCGTCCGATGTCTGTGATCTTTTTGCTACGTTCTTCTCTTCCGTCGGTAACTTGATTACTCCGTGCACTGTTATGACCGATGCTCCTCTTGAATCTACCCGCAGCTTGGCAGTTCCGAATCTTACGCTTGAAGATGTGCTTTCCGCAGTAAATGAGCTCGCTCCAAAAAAGTCATGCGGTGAGGACGGAGTTCCTGCTTTCATTGTAAAGGGATGCAGGGATATTTTTGCCCCTGTGTTGCTACATGTTTTTAACATGTCCTTAGAGGCCAATGTATTTCCTCAAGGATGGAAGAATGCAGTGGTTGTTCCTATACATAAATCTGGTCGCACTGACTGCGTTAATAACTATAGACCAATTTCTCTTCTTTGCTCTTTTTCTAAGGTATTTGAAAAGGCAATGTATAAGCATATTTATTTTAATTTTAAATCGTCTCTTTGTCTCAACCAACATGGTTTTGGTCAAGGGCGTTCAGTGGAAACAAACCTTATATCATTTTTGGAACACACTCTACCTAAGATCACGTCCCGTGGACAAGTTGATGTTATTTATTTCGATTGCTCTAAAGCTTTTGATCTCGTAGATCATAAGTTGTTACTCGCCAAATGTTCAGCGTTGGGCATGACTAGCTCATTTTGCAGTTGGTTGTCTAGTTATCTTGGCGGAAGACCTAACAGAGTGCTGTATGAAGGGTGTTTTTCTGCCTCATATGTTTTAAATACTGGAGTGCCTCAAGGGTCCAATCTGGGGCCGTTGTTATTCAATATTTTTGTGAATGATTTGGTAGACAGTGTGCAGCATTCAAAGGTGCTGCAGTTTGCAGACGATGTTAAGATTTATCGCGAAATTAATTCAACTACTGACTGTCTAATGATGCAAGACGATGTTCAGGCAGTTCAAAACTGGTGCTTAAAAATAATTTAGTGCTTAACCCCAGTAAGACCAAGGTTGTTTCCTTTACCCGTAAGACAAGCTGCATTGAGTATCCGTATACCATGTTAGGTTCAGCTATCGCGAGGTCCGATACTATTCGTGACCTGGGAGTGCTGTTTGATTCCCGCCTTTCGTTTACTGAGCATGTTTCGAAAGTTGTGAATGATTCTTATCAGGTGCCTAGGCGTTATTTCCCGAATGACGCGGAATTTTCGTACTTACGCTAGCATGATTCATCTATTTCGCGCCCTTGTTTTGTCTAAACTTGAGTTCTGCTCAGTCATATGGAACACCATTGGATCGACTCAATCATGTATTTTAGAAAAAGTGCAGCGTCGTCTCGTGCGTATTGTTTACGATCGATGGGTTGGGAGGCGCATTTATGTTGATTATGAATACTTACTTAATCTGCTTGACCTGGTACCCTTGCACAAAAGAAGATTAGCGCGAGACATGACTTTTTTGTATAAGATAGGATAGTGAACGCTACAATTGATGCACCTTTACTTTTAAGTGCGATTTCTTTCAGTGTTCCCCAAAAGCGTACCAGATTTTCATTTCTTTTCTACCCGCAGAAAGTTTGTGTCCAGTCCCCAATGACACGCCTTCAGCTCCTTTATAATCGCGATAGGAGTGATTTAGAATTGTTTTCACCCCTTTTAAATTTTAGAAGAGCATTGTTGGCCGCTTGACAAACATCTGTGCTCTGTTGTTCTCCATTGTTCTCCGTAGTTTTATTTATTTCCTTTTATCTTTTCTTCTCGCGCCACGAGCCCGGCCAGACGGCGATCGGTCGGCGACGGCCCCCGTGTGCAAGCTCGCCGAGACGCCGCCGCTGGGGCATCGGTTTGTGCCGTCCGCGAGACGGTAACCTTTGCAAGGAGCGAAAGATGCAGGCCAGTCAGTTAGGAAACATCATATAATATAAACCCTGAGACAAGGAGTCTTCTCGTCCGTTATTTGATTTATCATTGTCTCAGGGTTTAGATTATGACGCTAACCTTGCGTTGTTTACCAGTATTTCGCAACATCGTAACAATGTTTCTACAAGCGACTTCTAGATGCCGCTTGTCAAATTTCGGGGCGCGCAATTGAGCTTTTTTTTTCTTTGGCGACACGACAACCGTTCTCGTCAAAGCTTCGTCGGTTGGCGACATGACAACCCTTCGCGTCAAAGCTTCGTCGGCGGCTTATCGAAGCTTTCTGCTCGTAGCGCAATCGCACCAATGCCGAAAAAACACACACGTACTGGCTAAATGTCATCATCGGAAGCTCGGCACGTTTTTCCAAGTTCAAATATGGTGTATGTACAGCGCGTGTCCGGGCAGTTAGCGGCATCCTACGCCTTGCTAAGCGCGTCCGCGCGGTGTGAAGTCAACCACCAGTATGGTGCGGAGCCTCATCCTTCCCTAGCGTGACGTCACTTGCAAGGCATGTTTATATCTTTCGCTGCTGACACATAATGACAGAACTATCCTCCGGGCACGTGTCAGGCATGTTCAGAGCGCACGTTTACTTGGTAGATATATATGTACGCTCCGAGCATGTCTACAGACAGCTTTGTATGTAGGCCGCGGTCACGACGCTAATGCATCAGACAAAAGACAGTCTGCAAACACTGTCTGAGGCGTGTTTCTTAGGCTACACTCTAAAAAAAGGGGTGTAGACGCTACACCCTGTCAGATATACGACACCCCAAAACTTCAGTTCGACGTAAAGCGCGCTGACGTCGAACTGACTGCCTCAACTTTTGCGAGAGCGTTGATGACGGTGCGATATGACATATTAAACAGCTGAAGTACGTATCAAAGTCTACAGGGAAGAAACACACAAGTTTTGCAGTTAAGCCTAGAAAACCCCGATAACTTTTCTCGCAGTCAGTCACACTTTTATTAACTATTTTAATGAGTTGTACAACTCGGCTATCAAGCCGCTCGTTAATTTGGTAGCGTCGGTACAACGTCAGTGCGCTGTGTCAAGAAAACAAGAGTCAAGACCTGAAAAAGACCCTCCTCCTTCGCCAGAAGCAACATCTGGGATCTGGTCAACCATTATCATCATTGCAGAAAGACGCATACGAGAGTATCTCATCCAGTGCACGTCCCCAACGGCTCACCTTGCTCTGCAAGCATTGGATATTTTTTCCCAATTTTACTTAATTTAATAAGCTAGAACATGGACACATCAACAACTGCAGCGCAATAAGATGTGCACTGCCTCCATTGAAGAACTAATTAGTGACTCAACACTATTCCAATGGAATGCAAGAGGACTCCAGTCAAACATGTCGGATTTTCGACAATTCACACATCATCATCACTTCCCTATAATTGTAATTTGTGAACCAAACCTTCCAAAAGACTTCAGGCTCTCGGGGTACGAGATTTTCACATCCCTGCGGTCAAATGGACCCAGTCGAGTTATGCTCGCTATACGCAAGGATCTTACATATGTCAATCATCTCATTACACCTCATCCAAACAATGAATACGTATCTGCCACAGTAAGAAACGGGAATCGCTCATTTTCAGTCATAGCGGCGTACATATCACCACGTGCAAAATTTGATGACGCGCACTTTGAAGTTGTAATGAACAACTGCGCTCCCCTTACATCCTATCAGGCGATTTCAACGCTCACCATCCCATTTGGGGAGGTACTCACATAAACAATCGAGGCAGAAACCTTTTAGACTCTTTGGACTTGCACAGCCTAAACATATTGAACGATGGTAGCCCCACATACCTACGCGGCACTACGTACAGTAGCTGCCTCGACCTAACGTTCGTCTCTCAAGAACTGGTGCCTTATAGCTTGTGGTTTACTGATATAGAAACACGCGGGAGTGACCATATCCCAACCTACACCATCCTGAAGGGATTTTCAAGCCGAAAAATTCGCCACACTATTCGTCGTACAAATTGGCAAGCCTACCAAACATCAATGGAGTCTTTCTGCGAGTCTTCTACTAACCTTCAAGACTTCAGTGCTGCTGTTGCTGTTGCTACCAAAAGTGAAACCAGAAGCTACAATCTTCCTGCGACCCGGACTGCCATCGATGGGGAATATGAACATCTACGTGCTAAGCGTCGTCGCTCGGAAAGACGGTACCGAAGGACCAAAGATATGAAGGATCTACGTGAATCTCGCCGCACGCAGAAAAAAATAGGTCGATATCTACAGAAACTAGGAAGGGTCAAATGGAGGACGAATTGCTCAAAGTTAGATCCAAGGAAACCTCTTACGGGAGTCTGGCGTATGGCGCGTGGACAACGGACACCTCAACAGCAACGATATCCGTTCCGTGCTTTATCTCTGCGCCTAAACGTGACTGAGATGGAGGTCGCCGAGAACTTCTGCAGTCGTCTCACCCAACAGCAGGCGGGTTCTAATGTATCGTTTGGCCCCATGCAAGCAAGCGCACCACCATCGTCCGACGACAGAATGAATTTTCCCTTTCGGCCAGATGAACTTCAGGCAGCTTTGGCTACAGTGAAGCGGACCTCGACTCCGGGACCTGACGACGTTACGTATAGCGCCCTTGCCAATCTAGGCCCACGAGGTCAAAAACAACTTCTTGATTTGTTCAACAATTCATGGGAAACGGGTCAGGTACCATCGGTATGGAAGAATGGGCGTATCATACCCATTCTCAAACCAGGAAAGTCGCCTTACGACATATCATCTTATAGACCAATAGCTTTATCAAGCTGCATTGGGAAGCTAATGGAGAAAATGGTAAACTATCGCCTTGAATGGTACCTAGAAAATACCGATCAGTATCCGGACGTAATGTCTGGATTTCGACGTGGACGAAGTTCTTTGGACAACGTCATAGACCTAGTCACCTTTGTAGAACAGAACAAGAAGCAACGACGAATAACTACAGCCGTCTTCCTTGATGTCATGGGCGCATACGACAATGTGACCCATGAGGCCGTTCTAAAGGCGGTAGAGGAACTTGGAATCGGTGGCCGCATGTTCTCCTGGTTAGAGAGCTATCTCACAGGAAGATCTATATATATGTCAACGTACGACGGAAATACAAGTTCTCACATCCTCACAAAAGGCGTACCACAAGGCGGGGTATTAAGCCCAATTTTGTTTAATATGGTTTTGATAAATCTAATCCGCGAATTACCAACCACGGTACATGCATCTATTTATGCTGATGACATTTGTATCTGGGCGACCGGTGTCACACGTCCTCAGATACGGGCGAGACTCCAAAGCGCTCTGAAAATCACCCATAAATATCTCATCGAACGTGGACTTCAAATATCAACTTCCAAATCAGCTGCGATTACGTTTTCTCGCAAGTTAATGGACCGATACCCTATTACTATCTGTGGAGAAAAAATTCCGTACGTCCGGAAGCATACGTTTCTAGGAATAACTTTGGATCGAGGCTTAACGTGGACGCCTCATGTATCCCGACTGAAAATGAAGCTTACATCCATAGTGCATTTCATGCGTTTTATCAGTGGCACAACATGGGGCGCAACTGTTGGTTGCCTACAGCGACTGTTCGAAGCCTTCTTCCTTGGACTTCTGAGGTACACCTTACCGGTCCTCAACAACACCTGCATTACCAATATACGAGCCCTCCAAAGCATCCAGGCGCAAGCTCTACGAACCTGTTTAGGGCTACCCCGCTCTGCTTCCACGCCCGGGACAATTGCGGAGGCTCGCAGGTTTCCAATTGAAGCATACATGATACAAGAGACACTGCGGTTGCACTTGAGACACCTCACACAACATTCTCACCATCACTTAGCAACGTTACCTACAAACAGACCAAAGTCCAGCTTCTCCAGGACGATAAGAAAGCACAATACTACTCTAGATAATTTCGTTCGACCATCTATTAAGAGCATACCGCCATGGACATTTTTGACTCCAGAAGTAGTGCCGTACATCAAAGGCATTCATAAGAAGTCATCAACTCCACTGCCTGTACTGAAACAACTGGCATTAAGGGTCATAAATGAAACATACGGCTCGACGACACATGTGTACACCGACGGGTCCTCTTCTGAGGAACGAGCTGGAGCTGGGATTGTAATACCCACCCACAGTCATTCCTCCAGTTTCGAAATAGGACACAAAACGACATCAACGGCATCTGAGTTAGCGGCCATACGAGAAGCAGTAAGGTACATCCTATGTCAAACACCCCAGAACTGGACCATCTTCAGTGACTCAAGACCAGCGCTACAAATAATCCAGTCTCCTATGAAAAATAATGCGTACGACTTTCTGGCATACCAAATCTTCTGCACCTGCCACCGGGCCCTCCAGCAGGGTCATCACATAATTCTTCAGTGGATACCAGGTCATTGTGGTGTCGCCGGCAATGAGACAGCAGATAGTGCAGCAAAATCACCCAGTAACGGCAAGAAAATTGGCATACCCTACTCCAGGTGTGACACGAAAATTCTGGTTCAAGACGTGGCAAAAGGAATTTCACAAAACTACTGGATGAATCCACATTACCACCATCCCAGGCTATACTCCCTTGATCCTCAACTCGCATTCCGCGTTCCATCTGGACTTTCAAGACAGCTAGAGGCGGTCCTGCACCGACTAAGGCTTGGTGTGGCATATACACCGCAGTTCCTTTGTCGGATTCAAAGAAGAGATTCCGCGAACTGTGCAAGCTGCGAAGTTGAAGGGACGATTCAACATATCCTGTGTGAATGCGATAAATTCAACGAGGATCGACAAGTGCTGCAACAGACATTAATGGCGTTGGACTCGCGGCCTTTCTCCTCATCAAAAGTGCTTGGTGCCTGGGACACAACTGACCAATTTATGAAGGCCACGAAGGCCTTGGTAGTGTTCCTCACGAACACGGAATTATCGGGCACTTTGTAGGGGGCTTAAAAATGCCTGTGAGATTTTGAACATTTATACCATTGCTCACCCTCATTGACAACTTCACCTCATCTTTCTTCCTCATCGTCATACCTTTTCTTCTCCCTCCCCCTTCTCCCCAGTACAGAGTAGCCAACCAGAACCTACGTTCAGGTTAACCTCTCTGTCCTTTCTTAATAAACCCTTCTCTCTCTTAGAGGCCAACGTATTTCCTCAAGGATGGAAGAATGCAGTGGTTGTTCCTATACATAAATCTGGTCGCACTGACTGCGTTAATAACTATAGACCAATTTCTCTTCTTTGCTCTTTTTCTAAGGTATTTTGAAAAGGCAATGTATAAGCATATTTATTTTAATTTTAAGTCGCCTCTTTGTCTCAACCAACATGGTTTTGGTCAAGGGCGTTCAGTGGAAAAACCTTGTATCATTTTTGGAACACACTCTACCTAAAGTCACGTCCCGTGGACAAGTTGATGTTATTTATTTCGATTGCTCTAAAGCTTTTGATCTCGTAGATCATAAGTTGTTACTCGCCAAATGTTCAGCGTTGGGCATGACTAGCTCGTTTTGCAGTTGGTTGTCTAGTTATCTTGGCGGAAGACCTAACAGAGTGCTGTATGAAGGGTGTTTTTCTGCCTCATATGTTTTAAATACTGGAGTACCTCAAGGGTCCAATCTGGGGCCGTTGTTATTCAATATTTTTGTGAATGATTTGGTAGACAGTGTGCAGCATTCAAAGGTGCTGCAGTTTGCAGACGATGTTAAGATTTATCGCGAAATTAATTCAACTACTGACTGTCTAATGATGCAAGACGATGTTCAGGCAGTTCAAAACTGGTGCTTAAAAATAATTTAGTGCTTAACCCCAGTAGGACCAAGGTTGTTTCCTTTACCCGTAAGACAAGCTGCATTGAGTATCGGTATACCATGTTAGGTTCAGCTATCGCGAGGTCCGATACTATTCGTGACCTGGGAGTGCTGTTTGATTCCCGCCTTTCGTTTACTGAGCATGTTTCGAAAGTTGTGAATGATTCTTATCAGGTGCTAGGCGTTATTTCCCGAATGACGCGGAATTTTCGTACTTACGCTAGCATGATTCATCTATTTCGCGCCCTTGTTTTGTCTAAACTTGAGTTCTGCTCAGTCATACGGAACACCATTGGATCGACTCAATCATGTATTTTAGAAAAAGTGCAGCGTCGTCTCGTGCGTATTGTTTACGATCGATGGGTTGGGAGGCGCATTTATGTTGATTATGAATACTTACTTAATCTGCTTGACCTGGTACCCTTGCACAAAAGAAGATTAGCGCGAGACATGACTTTTTTGTATAAGATAGTGAACGCTACAATTGATGCACCTTTACTTTTAAGTGCGATTTCTTTCAGTGTTCCCCAAAAGCGTACCAGATTTTCATTTCTTTTCTACCCGCAGAAAGTTTGTGTCCAGTCCCCAATGACACGCCTTCAGCTCCTTTATAATCGCGATAGGAGTGATTTAGAATTGTTTTCACCCCTTTTAAATTTTAGAAGAGCATTGTTGGCCGCTTGACAAACATCTGTGCTCTGTTGTTCTCCATTGTTCTCCGTAGTTTTATTTATTTCCTTTTATCTTTTCTTCTCGCGCCACGAGCCCGGCCAGACGGCGATCGGTCGGCGACGGCCCCCGTGTGCAAGCTCGCCGAGACGCCGCCGCTGGGGCATCGGTTTGTGCCGTCCGCGAGACGGTAACCTTTGCAAGGAGCGAAAGATGCAGGCCAGCCGGTTAGGAAACATCATATAATATAAACCCTGAGACAAGGGAGTCTTCTCGTCCGTTATTTGATTTATCATTGTCTCAGGGTTTAGATTATAACGCTAACCATGCGTTGTTTACCAGTATTTCGCCACATCGTAACAATGTTTCTACAAGCGACTCTAGATGCCGCTTGTCAAATTTCGAGGCGCGCAATTGAGCTTTTTTTTCTTTGGCGACACGACAACCATTCGCGTCAAAGCTTCGTCGGTTGGCGACATGACAACCCTTCGCGTCAAAGCTTCGTCGGCGGCTTATCGAAGCTTTCTGCTCGTAGCGCAATCGCACCAATGCCGAAAAAACACACACGTACTGGCTAAACGTCATCATCGTAGCTCGGCACGTTTTTCCAGGTTCAAATATGGTGCATGTCAGCGCGTGTCCGGGCAGTTAGCGGCATCCTGCGCCTTGCTAGCGCGTCCGCGCGGTGTGGAGTCAACCACCAGTATGGTGCGGAGCCCCATCCTTCCCTAGCGTGACGTCACTTGCAAGGCATGTATGTATCTTTCTCTGCTGACACATAATGACAGAACTATCCTCGGGCACGTGTCAGGCATGTTCGAAGCGCACGTTTACTTCGTAGATATATATGTATGCTCTGAGCATGTCTACAGGCAGCTTTTGTATATAGGCCGTGGTCACGACGCTAATGCATCAGACAAAAGACAGTCTGCAAACACTGTCTGAGGCGTGTTTCTTAGGCTACACTCTAAAAAAAGGGGTGTAGACGCTACACCCCTTGTCAGATATACGACACCCCAAAACTTCAGTTCGACGTAAAGCGCGCTGACGTCGAACTGACTGCCCCAACTTTTGCGAGAGCGTTGATGACGGTGCGATATGACATATTAAACAGCTAAAGTACGTATCAAAGTCTACAGGGAAGAAACACACAAGTTTTGCAGTTAAGCCTAGAAAACCCCGATAACTTTTCTTGCAGTCAGTCACACTTGCATTAACTATTTTAATGAGTTGTACAACTCGGCTATCAAGCCGCTCGTTAATTTCGTAGCGTCGGTACAACGTCAGTGCGCCGTGCATCTAACTGGAGTTTTGGGGTGTCGTATATGTGACAAGGGGTGTAAGGTCTACACCCCTTTCTTTAAAGTGTAGGTGGCGCAAGCTTCCACCCGTTACAAAGGTATAGGCATTAATATTCATCCATCCATCTTTTTTATATGACGGCGCCGTCGGCCTGTCACATGGGTAAGACAAACACTGTCTGCAGCCATGTTCGAAATGTATAGGTATGTACCAACGAGCTTGAGTATCACCTTAGAGCGGTAAACCGCAACCCAAAGCCTGCAGCGGAAATGGCACCCCCCGGCTGCCGCCATCTTGCCTGTTTGCCACATTAGTGATCACGTGACGTCAAGATGGCTGCGCCCAGAGGTGGGCCAGATCAGATTGGTCAGATCACGGTAAGCAGGGGGCCCTCTGGGGTTGCGTTCCAATCTTACTCGAATGGCTCCGAGTTACGCCGGTGGGTCATGTCACGTGACAAGACTGATAGAGTAACTGGACGCGGGTAGGTTTTCGAACGCCAAGGTACAAAATATTTGCCCTAGAGTGAGATCAAATAAATTTTGGAACGCGTCCGTGCTTACCGTAATCTGGCCAATCTGATCTGGCGCACCTATGCGCGCAGCCATCTTAAAGTCACGTGATCACTAATGTGGCAAACGTTCAAGATGGCGGCAGCCGGGGAGTGCCATTTTTGGCCGCTGGTTTACCGCTCTAAGTTCACTCAAGCTCGTTGGTATGTACGAAGGAAAGACGTACTTCAGAACATGCTTGATGAATCTTCGCAGGTTGGATGGATGGATGTTGATGGCTATACCCTTCGTAACAGGTTGTCGCTTGCGCCACCTGGCCTAAGTCATGTCTTCGTGTCTACTGCGAACACACTGTCTTTTGTATGACGTACGAGCAGTGGGACTTAGGCTTTAAGCATTTACATATAGTGAAATTTAGGTAAACGTTTCATCGTCCTTTGGAAGCGGAACTAGACCA
Organism: Ixodes ricinus; assembly: GCA_037355805.1. Lineage (NCBI taxonomy): Eukaryota > Metazoa > Arthropoda > Arachnida > Ixodida > Ixodidae > Ixodes > Ixodes ricinus. Next base: position 189,956 of record JAZHYW010016360.1, read on the forward strand.
CAACAATTACAGAAACAGTTTTTTTGTTTTGTTTTTATGTGTACAAGTTATAATAGTTAGGTTGTGTGCATGTCTATATAGCCTAGAACTTAGTCTGCCTCAACGGGCGACTTGTCTCTCGGTTTTCAGATGAGAAATTTAGCCAGTGGAGTACAACCGCTAGCCTGGGGTCTTTAACGTGCACCACACAGTAGTGATACACGATTTTTATGTATGTTGAAATGGTATTTTGCACGTCGGATTTCGCTCATCCAGAACACGCAAGCGTCTAGCTGAGTGTAACATCGTGAGGTCACGGGAGGTTGATGTGGGAATTGCGTCACCAGCGTGCATATCGGTGGTTTGGGCCAGGTAAATTTTCGCAACACCCTTTTTTTCATCGCTCGTGTGTGCGCGTGTATACAGAATTTTCGGCGTTGCTGCGGGTGGCCGGCCGGCTGGCGACGATGAACTCTGGCGTGTTGGATGCCGTCGGCACGTGGATCTGGCCAATGTCTCTTTTCCCTCCCCTTTTTCTCCCCGCTACCCAAGTTGCCAGGGAAACGACGCATGCGCAATAGGCGGCCACGCACACGTGCGGTTGGCCGTACGTGCATGAAGGGCCCCAGAACGTCTGACCCAGCGTTGGTTGTTGGATTGATTCGAAATATATAATAAGCCCCCAAACAAAAGAAAAGCTTGAAAACGACGCGCTGAAACAAGAACTGCTATTACGTGGCTTTCGATTTTGTGTGTGGCGAGGGTTTTCATCATCTTTTTGTTGTTGCATTTTGTCAATTGTTTTGCCGGAAGGGCATTTACGTTGGAGGTGATTATTTTTTGTGGTTGGTTTAGACGTGTTTTCGTGCGCACGGCTTGCGTGCACGTGAGCGTCTGTGTTGTTATTAATGGTTTCGTTATTGGCTGGGCCGGGGACCTTGTCCGTGGAACGACGGCTAGATTCGCGCACAGAAAACAACAACAACAACAACGTTGCGTGTTTTGAAATGCCGAGCGAAGCGGAACAGAACTTTAGAAGCCGGCGACTATAATACTTCCACAAATACGTCAACTGAAAACACACTCAAGCGCGCACACACATACGCACACACACACATACACCAGTGGCGTAGCCAGGGAGGGAGCTTATAGGGCTTCACCCCCCCTCCCTCCCTGAAATCCAGCCGACCCTATAATACGCACATGCATTTCGACCCCCCCCCCCTTTTCACCCCTTCCGCACCCCAAGTCATAGACATCCCAGCCGCCTCAGCCCTCCCTCCTCCTTCCCTCCTCCCCCCCACCCCGAAAAAACTTCCTGGCTACGCCACACACACACACACACACACACACACACACACACACACACACACACACACACACACACACACACACACACACACACACACACACACACACACACACACACACACACACACACACACATACACACACACACACACACACACACACACACACACGCACACGCACACGCACACACACACACACACACACACACACACACACACACACACACACACACACACATACACACATACACGGATATGCACGCACACATACATACCATAACAATCACAATTACCCACTTCCATTGTTTCCGCCTCTCCCTTCCACGGCGAATGGGGGTCGACTGCGTCCTTTTAAATTATTCTCGCGTCCTATTAATTATCCCGAGTATATCCCCGCGGTCTCCCAAACGCCGCTGTTCCGCCTGAAAAATTCAGCGAACGGTGATGGAAAAATAGCCGGCGCCTTCGTTGAGCTCCTATAGTATACTTTCCAAGGTCACGCACAGTTGTGTTCAGCCATGGGAGATATTTGACGCCCGAGTGCTGGTAAACCGCAGTTTCCTGATGTTTTCCTTAGTTCTCTTTGAGCACAACCTTCTCCAGAAATAACCTTACATTCCGCTCCTGAAGTACACAATGCAATTCATTTCACTTCCATTTCAAGCCTGTGTATACCCTCTTTCTGCGCGCAAAATCGCACTTGAAAAATCGATACTAGGGATGGATTTACGGCAGTTATTTTGCCTGAAACGCTAGGCGCCTTTAGATTCCTTGTCCCTACGGGGCCAGTCACGTGACGGTAAAAATGACTATATAGGGGAGTATGCACTGGCGGCCTAGCTGTCGCGCAACGGATGAACGCGTGCCGACAGCAAGCTTCCGCTGTTCTTTTGCAACGTGCATTCCGCACCATCGAGATTGCCTGTTTTAGCAGTCTATTAATATGAGCTCGCTCTCCAGCATCGCCCTCAAATATGGCGTCCAGTGAATACCCTCTATGGGGGAGTGGTGACCATAGCTGTGTGCGCATCTGCTGAGCGCGTGCTGACGACGAGCTTTCGCAGTTCTTTTGCAACGTGCATTTCGCACCGTCGAGATTGCCGGTCTTAGCGGGCAATTAATGTGAGCTCGTTTTAATCATGCGCTCTAAACATCGCCCTCAAATATAGCGCCTACTGTAACCACCGGGAGGGAGTTCGGTCACCGGAACAGCTAAAGCGGGATATAATTTGCCTCTACTGCGCTGGGACAAGTTGTGCCAACGCAGATCGCGCTTTCTGGGTCAATTTGCTATTCCCGTTTATATGCGTCAGATTGAGCCATCATTGCTCACCTTTTTTGTCTTACCGAGATGCCGAGCCACTGAAGCGGGCGTTGACGAGCCTCCACAAGGGCGTACGCTAGGGAGAAGGACATATAGTAGCACCTAAAGTGGCAATAACCTGTCCTGCTGTGGCAATGGTGAAGTGGAGCGAACGGAATAAGAGGAAACAAAAACTGAAGGTTGATTATGGCGGCGCGCACGCGCAGCGGCACTGAAAGCGTCTGTATGACTGCGCTAAACAGGCTCTGCGCCGATGTGTGCCAGCGCAGGTCGGTTTTTCTATGCCTACCTGTTACTCTGGATACGTGTTCAAGGAAGAATTACATCGAGCTAACAACGAACAAGGATAGAATAACATTAAACGGACAGTATGTGTCAGTGCAGATCGCATTTTATGGGTCAGTCCGTTATCCCGGCTTTATGTTCGGGGACAAAAAATGACATGGAGGAACTATACGACGAGCGAGGCTAGGATGACTTTAAACGTCCTCTGCTCTGGGACAGTGCGTGCCAGCGGGGAGCAAATTTTCCGGGTCAATACGTCATTACAGCTTCGTGTTCGAGGACAACAAAGGACATTGAGTCAACAACCAGCGAGCTAGAATCAAGTTAAAAGGGCTCTTCCCCGGGACAGAAGTGTGTTAGGGCAGACCACATTTTCTGCGCTTATCCGTTATTTCAGTTGTGTATCCGAGGAGAACAGAAAGAAAAACGAGAACACAGCTTTATGGTCTCGTTAACCGAATACTGAGTAAATTCGCTTTCAACGCTCTCGCTTTTTTCTATATCATTCGCCCGCATTACCCGCATTGTTGGTTCTCCCATCGCACTCGCAGTGGCAGTTGGCGCGTTCGTGGCCGATATAACTGGTCTATCTATTCTTTGACCCGGACAACGCGCAATTGAAACTGTTGCTAATAATGTGTTTATACGCTGTGTTTTTTTTAAGTGTAACCCTGGACCGTTATGTTCAACCGTTACACGAGTATGCTCAAGTTATAAAGCATATAGGCCCCGTGGGGGCAATTTTAAAACACAAATACATGAACACCCCTGACGGGAGTTGTACCCGGGGCCACAGGTGCATGGGGACAGCTAAAGATCAGTTTATGAAATCAGTATACGTCATATCACGTCATAGATTGGCACATCTTAAGTCAATCTACGCCTCATACCAGAGCACAGTTATATAAAGAGAAGCGAGCTCTTCCAATACCAGCTAGAAGACAAAGCCCGCGCACGACGTTTTGTTTGTGTATCCCCGACCCGCCCACGCGGCAAACAGCCCGAAGCTTGACGAGAGTATGGACCACACCACAACTACGCCGCAGCCGTCAAAAGAGCCAGCAATAGGAAGTTCGGTCTTCTTCGTTTCAGCGGTTTTCTCTGCACTCCAAGTTGCTGCGGTGAGTATTGTGGGCTGCTCATTTGGTGGGAAAACGGCCAACTGGGATCTCAGTCGTGTCTAGGACATCTTTAGGAAGCAACCGATCCCATTTGAAGCTTGCGGCGCCCGTCTTAGTGCGGCCGACGGACACGCCGTGACCAGTACTGCAACATGGTAGGAACCGTTTTTCGTCCATTCAGAAGCGCTCAGCCAGCTGTCTTGAATAAAAATCCAGCATTTACACCCTGGCGAACAAGGAAGACCAGCGAAGCTGTACTATGGTGGAAATGAAGTAATGGCCGGCCGCAAGTCGAGAAGCCAGAGTGGAAAGGCTTGAACGGTTGCCGCCGTCGCTCATAGGTGGCGGTAGCTGTCTAGAGTTTTGTAGTCATCATTTGTTTGCTGACGGACACGATGCTGGGGAGAGCAGCCCTTAACAGCTCCAAGCTGTAAAAATAAAATTAATAAGTGCGGTTAACTGTGTCGATTCCCTGGCGTGTGGGCTTTTCTTTACTTGCTTCGAAGCCTCGCGACTATATTCTCAGTCACGTTTCAATAGGTTGCGTGAAAATACGCCGGCGAGTAACTGTGCCCGTTGACACACCACTGTTCTTTCACGCTTGAGACGGCACAACTGTGCTTCGCAATGCGCGTGCCAAGCTACTTATCTAGCTGGTTGTAAAACGCTTCGTACGAAACGCGGAATGCCCCGGTGACCTACGGACGTACCTCGGCTGCTCGACTCCTTGCGATGGTCTCTACACGGCACATGAAGCACGATTGTCCAGATTACTCGTTATTCAGCACCTCAACGCAAGCGTCGTAACTTAGTAGGGTGATGCGATTATCATAACGCGGCGGATTATACGTATATTTTGTTTTTGCAAGCATCACGCTGTCCATGCGAACCTTTGAGTGCTGGGACACGTCACTGTCCTTCGAAAGGGCTTGCAACCACCGCTGACTTTGTGGCTCATCCATCAGGAAGGCAAAAACTCGTATTCCGTTATGAGACCCGCGCTCATTTGTTTTGCAGCCCTTCGCGCAGTAGTGTAGTAGTATAGGCATTTTCACTCATGCATTCGACGCTCCACGTGAATGTCTAACTTCATCGTCTGCTACAGAGATGGATACTCAGCGTGAGTGTCTGTTCCTACCGTGGTTGTCCGTTTCTACAGTGGTTGTCTGTTTCTGCAGAGGTTGTCTGCTACCACCACAACTGTAGCAGACGATGTAGCAGACGAATGGCGCTCATACGGGCTACCCAGGGCGCATGTGTGGATCCTTCTACAGATCATGTTTAGAGGAGGAAGCGCGCAGGCCTAAGTAGTATTAGCGACTTTTAGCAGACCGTGTTTCCCGCTCCGCTCAACACTCCGCTACCCGGAACTCTACAGCCACGTCATCGGCGCGCAGGCGCAGTGACGGTTTCTTCGTACCGAGGGCTAGCGGAGGGAAAACACGGTCTACTAAACTCCCTATTAACTCCTCCCCATATGAGCTCAGAGCCGGCTCGCCTCGATTCGGTGCATCGCCATGACTCCGAAGCGGACTGCCGTCGAGCGTCCCAAGCACGCCGCCAGCGTAGGAAGCTGCAATGACAACAGCAGGGAGTAGGCGACCCATTTCCACCGAAGCCCCGCAAACTGTACCGCGGAACGCTCTATAGTCTGCCTTTTCAGCTCCACATAACTTTGTGCTCCAAAATTTTTGTAAGCGTGATCAAACTACACTCTCTTTCATACTTAGTGTACAACGCTGTCAAAGCGCTGCCGCGAGCATGGGATTTGATCTCATCAGATTATTTGCACGCGTTCTCGCGCAAACGAAACAATAGATGAAGCGAAACTTTCATGCCAATAGCCTGGACAGTGTTGTATATTATACACAAAAAAGCTTTCCTTTTCCCTTTTTTTTCCGGAGGAGTGAAGACTGCGCGACCACAGCTGTGATCGGCGCTCAATATGGCGCGAACGCACGGAACCCATAGCTTTGGCGTCATTGGCAAGCAAAGTTGTCCCCAAGTATAAGTAGGAAACAGAGTATAGTGTTTTTTATAAATATTTCTTACACTTTCGTTATTGTTTCATTTTTATTAAAAGAAAAATAAGGAAATCTTATCCGAAACCGTGTGTCTGATAAACTCGTTGCTATGCAAATTTATCTAAACGTTGATAAGTTCTCGATGACGAATATTTCTAAGCAAACTCACTTTCCTCACAAGTAATGCCGACTACAGCGACAAACAAGGACAACCAACACCGACAAGCGACAAACACTAGCAGCAAGCACGCGAAGGCGTCTTTGACAGGCTCGCCATCCCTCGTGCTTACTTCACAAGCACCGAGAGCCCGCAAGCCTCGCCAAAGGCATACCGTCACGTGCATGCCGCACCTGCATAAGGCTTGTCTTTGGCGGTTGTTTTTGTTTGTCGCTCTAGTGGGACCTGGGCATAAGAGAGTCTCTTACGCCCAAGTCGCCGGTGTATGTCAAGACATTAACCGGCGTCTTAGGATTTCTACTGGATTTCTACCGACAATGGGTCAGCTCTATAGGGGTATTCACTGGCCGCCATATTTGAGGTCACTGTTTAGAGCGCATGCTCAGAACGAGCTCACATTAATAGGCCGCCAAGACCGGCAATCTTGATGGTGTGGGGTGCACGTTTCAAAAGAACTGTGGAAGCTCTCGCCGTCAGCATAGTGTTCAGCATTAGCGCAACAGATATGGCCGCCAGTGAATACACCTTATACTCCGTTTCACCTTATGTTGTACCGCAGAGAAGGCTAGAAGCGCGAGCTCATAGCGTTGGGAGCTGCTCTTAACGCACGAGAGCTTGTGCCGCCGAGATGTGCCCCAGAGCAAGAAGCTCGCGCTTGTAGCCTTCCCGCGGCACAGCATAAAGGTGAAACAGTGTATAGCTGTTGCTAGCGCTGACCCGTCGTCGCTCTCAAGAAGGTAAAGGCTGGTTCACATATTTGCAACGGTTGCGTTCGCAACAAGAAAAACGGCAGAAAAGGCTAGAACTAAGGAAGAACCGTGACTCATGATAGCTTCGCGAGGCTACACCTTGCATCCCTTGCCGCGTTGTCTACGGCTAACACTTGTCCCAGTGACTTTGTCGGTGTTGTTGTTGGCGATAGCTGCGAACGCAACCGCCACAAATGTGTGAACCAGCCTTAAAGGGGTCATGAAATGATATCGGGTTGGAATGTTCATGACTTTGCAGAGGCGTACTGGTCCTAGTCTGGCCCAAGTATATACTCGCACAGACCGCCACTGATTCAGAAGCTTCTTTGTCGCGGTGAAATTGCGAGGATAAAAGGGGACTATTTCTTTCAGTCTTGCCTTCGCAAAGCTTGATGACGTAATTGCGGGATCGAAACCACCCGCCTGGCGACAGTCGAGCGCGGCTCATGGACTGGACACGAGAGCTGCGTGAGCACTCGACTTCGGCTCGTTACAATCAATGCCTCGGCGGACACTCGGGTAGTGGCTCGTGTCCAACCACTGCGGTGATGAGAATAGCTGAACTCTAACAATGCCTGGAGTTCAGCACGCGTTTTCTGCTTTGCCGACCCCAGCGCGTGGCTATGATTAACGTTGGCGGCATAGCATGATAGTCACCAGATCGCGTGGCCGCTTGTTCTGGCTCCGAGTTAAGGGTAGGGGATGAACGGTGCTCATATTTCTCTAATTTTTTTGGCGACTGTCATTGCCTAGAAAGAGGTACTAAGGCAAATTTATTCAGTTATTAACGTTCGGGAGTGATTCTAAGTTTTATGTAGGGAATGTAGAAAAATCGTTTCATGGCTCCTTTAACAAATGATGGCATCCATGTTGATTGCAGCGGTTTAGATTTAACAAGAGATGGTGCTGAAATCGGTATGTGGCTACTTTAAAACTCAGGTGTTTTCTCTTTTTTATTTAATATGCAGGACATGTCTTGTGGTTTTCATCTCACGAAAGTTTGTTAAATAAAAAAAACGCGATAAAAATACCAGGCCGACGGTTTGATGAACTTCGAATATGCGCAAACAAATAAGCTATACGGGCTTACATAGCGCTTGCACAACGGTGGCCCGTGTGAACGCTCACTCATCGCTTGGAGCCTGCTCTATGAATAGGGCCTTTTCTGGCGTAAACGCCGGAGTATGCGTCACGCAGACCGGGGTTTGCTTGTTTACGAAATTGTGCCTCCTGACACTCTTAACCCTTTTACGCTACCAGTCACCGCCCCATTTCATTCCTCGGAGGTGGTTTTTCAGCGGCCAAAGTCGTCGAGTGCCTTCAGCTTTTGCGAGCGCACGTTAGCATACCTCCACGCCTTCCATTTTTGGCGCATCGACGATGCTCATCCAGATCGAAACGGGCGGGGGTGGAAATCGAACGCGGGCTGCCCGGATTGTGTAGCGTGAGCTTTCGCTTCAGTTCGCCCAAGTGCGCTGCGTCGGCTACTTATTTCTCCTTAATAGCGTTACCGTAACACTGTTAGCGGCAGGGTAGTATAACGGTAAAGCTATAAAAGGGCACCGTACAGCGCTGTGTGATTCATCTCTTGTACACTAATCAGGCTGAGGTGATTAGAAGCTCGTATTTCTAGAGCGCAAGACAACTAAGACGACTTGCTGACGTTTCAAATGTATCTTGTGTGAAACCATTCTGTTTTCTTTTCTTAAAGTGCCATCGTACTGTTACAACGGAAGATGTTTGCGGAAAAAAGCGGCACTCCGGAAGGTCATTTGCGTTTGACCGACTACTTTGGAAGATTGACAGAGACTTGAGTTTGATTTGTCGGCCGACAATGATTGGTATTTGTGATGCCAGATGTGAAGCAGACGACGATGGCCCGTTCACACGCTTCGCGACCGATTTTTCCCCACCGCTTCGAACAGCGAAGCGGAGACCAATCGCAACGCGACGCTGACGTGACGTCGGTGACTTTCGATGCGAGATACCACCCGTCACTGGAGAGGCGACCTGGGTGCTGTAATTATAGCGCTGAAACATCAGCAGGCAAATCAGCGAAGAAACACGAGGTTCACGTCCGTCACTTGAATCCCCCGCGAAACGAAATCTAAACTGGCTTTGTTCCGGCGCAGGTTTGAGATGCGTTTGAGATTTTGCGTCGTACTTGTCCGTTATTTTATTTCCTCCGTGTCTCAAGGTTTAGATTATGCTGTTCCGTAACCAGCTTCGCCTCTACAATTGCGCTTCTTGTACAAGCTATAGCTTGCTTGTTATTCGAGATCTCAAAGCCCAGTCGCTGTTTCGAGTTTTCCCGTAGAACATCGGAATTCTTCTCCGATCGCCCGCAGTGACAGCTTTCGTGCCTACTTTGACATTCGCATGAACCGCTGAAAGTTTTCTACACTGTATACATGACCACCACGTAGGCCAATACAGACATCGTGAGCGTAATCGCGTAACACACACACTGCCATTAGAGCTGGCGGAGCACCCATTATGCTAGTTTGACCTGTGACGTTTTCGAAACCAAAATGTATAAAGGGCACCTACTCAAGGAATAAAGGGTACGCAGCGCACAAAACATAAATAATTCATGCGGTGTTTGTTTTTTTAGCTTAATGTTAAACAAACATCAGACCTAATCGACGTGTGACGAGATGCGAGTCCACCATTAACCATACCACGACGAGCTTTCACCAAACATATTTTACGCCCCACCAATGCCGCTCACTACCCTAAAGTAAAGAAGCGAATGACTATGGGGATAAGAACTGGACCATTTTATCCCGATAACGAGGTATTCTATTCATACAGGAAGGGTCCACTTCCAAGCAGAAAGTCGGTGGAGTCCTCTGTCTGAGACAGCATAATGCGCGGCCTAGCTGGGTTTGGCTCGTAGGCGAAGTCAAGGGAATCGCCAGCGTGGTTTCGCGGGTACATGTGCCTTCCATTTTGCTTAACTCGTGATGCGAGTGCAAACAGTCCGAAGAAAAAACACACAAAAAGTTCTTTTGGTTTCAAACCTTTTGTACCAAATTACCTAAATTTCTTCGCTTAGTATCGTAGACTAGACTGGATTTTGGATTGTAAAACAAGGTTTGCCAAACGCGTCTTGAAAGATCATGTGCCATCGCCGCGAAACCGCCAGCCGCGTCTCAGCGTGTCTGAACGGGTCGCTCGCGAACCGCATCTGGGTCTCCAATGTGTGCGCAGTTACCATACTGAATCGGAAGTGGCTGGGTTATTTTGATGTTAAAATTGAAATTACATTATTAATTAACTTTCTCGGAAAACTCGAAAATGAATGAACAATGAACCAATGAGTGAGGCACACGCCTCTTCCGTCAGCGTTGTTGTCGATACTCGTATAATAAATACAAACACATCAAGGGGCTTTGATCTGAGGTAGACGCCATACATCTGCTCAATCATATATACCTGTGGGCATATCCAAGGTAACATGGGCAGGCATCGTACTTCCTTGCCTTGCGCAGTAATGATTACACGACCGCACGTCAAAACGATTAGCATCCAGATGAAAACTGGCAGGGGCGGGGATCGAGACCAAGGTTTCCGGGTTCCGCACTGATCGCTGTTGGTTTCAATTTCCGCTCCTGCCCGCTTCGATTTGGCTGCATGAGCATCGCGCGCGGTCGTTTAGTCCCTCCTGCGTGATGCACGTCTGAGTCCACACTCAGAATGCACTGGCTAAATTGGCTCACCTAAAGCGCAAATTAGTGTCGCCATATCAAAACTAAAACGCCAGTGGCAAAAAAAAGTAGTCGTTGGGACAGCGTGAGGTTACTTTGCCAGGGTATGACGACATTGTTCCTCGCTGTAAGTGAGAACTTTAGCCAGTGCAATACGACTGTTATCAAAACTTGTTTTAACGCACACTCCTAAAAAAAAGTCAGATTGGCAAAGGTTTTTTGACACCCCAAGGACTCTTTCAGCTCTGCGAACAACGGTTTTTCTCCTCAAGCACTATCGCCCCTGGTGAATTGAAAGGCAACTGGGCGTTGAAGACCTCTTTCGCGTCAGAAAATGAGCTTAAAAAATCCCTAATTGTGTATTCACACGGCGGACATGTACCCGGACAAGGTCCTGCGAAATCGTTGACGTCCCCTTTTTTTGCGGTTATGAAATCCGCCATGTTCCAGAAGAAAAAGCATGCAAAACTCGACAGCTGGTCCGCGGACCACAGGAACCTGTCCCGGGACAAGTCCGCGGACCTGTTGAACGTTGTGTATCACGTGGGCGAACGTCACAAAATAGGTCCGCGGACCTGTCGTACCACAGTTATCGAAACGGTAAGCCCGTTCAATTGCCACTTTTTCCTGGTCTGGCGAGGTCCGTGCCAGGTCCGCAAACTCGGCTAACGCGGAAGGAACCAATCGTGCCAAACTGCTCGCGTGACAACTGGCTGCACAAGTCGTTCCTTTTTTCTTTCTTTCTACGGACCACTTTCAGCGTTTGTTTTATAGCTGCCCTAGTTACAGGAGCAATGTCAAATGTCATTAAGCCAAGGACAGCACAATAAGCCGGAGTTTCACGGCGGCGCCAACTATCATTGAGCTGCTATAACGATCATTGAGTTGAACTGAGCTGGCCTACCTCAGTTAACCGATGGGGGTTCCTCCAATATATCTACTAATGATGGCGGCGTCCGCCGCATTTCCGCCGATGACCAGCTCCAACGAAGCACTTACTGTTGCGGAAGATTGACGGAGGTATCTCTAAAGTATCGTAGCAGCAAATATTGTCGGAAGAGGGATCGATCAGGGCCAGAGCTGCCGCTAGAACGACCACAGCACGTCGCGGAGTTCGTGTGAAACGTTTTGGTTATCGTTTCTTTGCACTCAAAAAAAGTTCATTATATTTTGTGTTAAACGTTTATACTGAATAAAAAGTATGCATATACTTCATCTGCATCACCTAAAGAAAAAGGAAGAAATATGACATCAGTTTTGTCTCGGTTTCAACTGGATCGAATGTTGGAATTGTTAGGCCTACGTACTGTGTAACACCTGGTAACACCACTGACTCCACTAGAGGGGCTGGATGGCGCATTCAGCAAACAGGTATGAAGCCACCGGAAGTAAGCGGCTTGTCCCGGAAGTGAGCGCTTGGCAGGCTTTGTAACCCTTCCGAGTTCTCGTTCGAGAAGCGTCGAGGGCCCTGGATTTTCGCTTGTTCCCTCAAGAGAGCCTGCTTGTTGCGCAGTAAGAGCGCATGCAGACCCGAGAAGTATCATGGGAAGCCATTCGATGTAAACATTTGTTATTCTAGTTTGATCAAGTGTGAATATGTCCCAAGCTCAAATGCGCTCATTCTCGGGATTTAATCCAGAACGCGAATAATAAAACCCAATCAAACAACAAAAAGCATGGTCCAAAATATCTTCTGAATGCACTAGGAAGCCCAGCGCACACCCGACTTCCGGGACAAGCATCGAACATCCGGTGGCTTCACTTGCGCCAGGCTCGGATAGCAGCTATGTGCCATCCAGCCCGGTAACACCGGACAAATTGGTTGAGCTCGATGACAGTTGGGAGATGCCAACAGCCCAATAATCGTTGAAACGGCTCGGGTAACAGAGGTGTTACTTGACTGTGTTTTATCTAATGGTTTACACCAGTTGACACCTTTTTGAACCGAAGGTGTTTGTGTGATATTTCTTGTAACTACTGTGCTCGTCCTGCTGCGTGTAAAAGAAAAATAAACTAAAAAAAAATCGACTGTGTTTTACGTCCTTTTTTTATTGCAGAATTCAGACATAGGTCTAAACATTTCAATACAGGAACCGACATTGACGAAAACAAACACCAATTCAAAACGTATTAAATACAAACGGCACAAGTAGTTACCTAAAGCCGGGGTCACGCTGTTTATGCATCGCATGCCATAGACAGTCTGCATGCAGATTCGAGAGCGAGTAACCGCGAGATCCGTGCTTCGAATGCCCCATGGCAATGAGTTGAAGGATAAACATTGGCACGCGGCAATCGAACCACGGATATTGCGGTGGCTCGTGCTTGCACACTGTCTTTGTACGGTGTATGAGTATTGTGACCCCCGGCTTTAAAGGGAGATGAAACGATTTTTGTACTTCGCGCAAATACCGCTTAAGGTGTATCCACACGACGGACCAAATTGCTGTTTTGGTCCGCGGGCCGCGCATCACGTGATCTTACGTCACCGGTTTTCGAGGTCCGCCGGCGGTCCGCGGCCCGCGCTTCTGAGAAATGCCAAGCGACTTTTCTCGCCCGGACCTTGGCGGCGGACCGCGGCGTTTTTAGTATAATTGAAGCGCTAAGTCTGGCAACAAGCTGACTTTTGTTGTTTGGATTGGAATCCAAATCCAAAGTCGTTTTCTTTTGGCGCCAACTGTTGAAGACGAAGAAGACGAACCTTTTGTTGTGCGACGAAAAGAGTTGACTATGCAGACCAAGATCTTTCCTGCACATCCAGGGCTTCATCCAGCATGCCCTTTTCGGTTCACTTAAGTCCTCCTCGTCCTCAATAGTCAACGCCAGGGCCACCGCGGCCAAACGTCTCTTTCGTTCAACCTCCATCTTGGCTCCTTACAAATAGCCTCAAAGCAGCTCGCTGCATGCGTTTGGCGGAGCTGTGAGGTCGAGGGTTAGACCGGCCCGTTCGCTCTGTCGTCTGCTCTTTTGGTCCGCCGTGTGGATGCTCATTGCAGCCGGGCGGCCCGCGGGCCGCGCATCACGTGATCAATCGGTCCGCGGCCCGGTCCGTCGCGCGTGGCACGCCGATCCCGGCGGATGTCACGTGACGGCACAGGAGGCCTCGCGCACTTTTGAAGCATTCGAGCGAACGCATGATTTCACGCGCTCAACCGATTTTGCGGAGCCGCGTTTTCAACGCGATCGGCGCGCCGCGCGCTGTTTCCGCTAGTGGGGCGGCCCTTTACATTATCAAAAATCTTTGCCGCGAAGCTTTTGTTGCGCGAGCGCACTACGAGGATGGCGTTTCGCGTGGTCTCGAAGAGCCGCAGCTGCGCAGGCGTGAGGAGCAGTGGACGTCACACGGCGCACACGCTGGCGCGCTGATCCGCCGCCGCCGCGCTTCCGGGCCGGTCTGCGCATTCCAAAGGAGTGACGTCACAGCGCGGCAGACGCAATGGCGCCGCCGTGCCCAGCTGTGCGCCTGTTGCGCAGTAGCCAGTTCGGACGCTGTACCTGAGCTGCTTGATAGCGCCTTTCATTTTGTGCGCATAAGCTCACGCCATGTGGCATCCTGGCATAGCCGAGCTAAGCCACTGCAAATTTTGGTAATTTTATTGAACGCGTTGCGCAGTTTCCATCCAGATTTGACATTTGTCTGAGTGTGGAACTTGATACAACACTTCAGTCCCGTAGCGGCTGCGCACAGTGTGTGGGAGGCGTCAATGCAGGATGCTGGGTCGTATCAGCCACAACAAATCCCAACTCTGTTGCAGGATAGCCTCTAAAGCAGTAAGAAATCGCGAGATATTGCCGTGTTCCTTAACTCTCATGAGCCCTTCCGTCAGTTATCCTACCAAACGAGCGGCTAAATGCGTTTCCAACTCGTCTTTGTGTTTTTATGTTCCTGCTGAAACGTTTATATTTAAATATGCTCATTCCAACTTTGTCGCCTTGATGGAGCGTCGACTCCGGGGCAAGACGTGGCCGACAGCATTAGCGTTAGCAACTTCACTTGGCGTCTACTTCTGCATTTCAGTAAAACTTGACCTACCTGAGCGAACAATGCCTAACTATGCAGAGCATGTCGTAATGTGTTGGAAAGCCCGCGGGGTTACATTGGCAGCTTGGTTTCGTACGTGAGTCGATGGTTCCATCACTTGAAACGAATGCGAACACTCGTCAACAAACATGGAGTCATCAAATCGCCTTTGGGTTACTCACGGTACAAGGATCCTCATCTTCCGGTAGGATTTATGTGCATGACCAGGAGGCACGGGTTGTTGCGTTTACGAACTGGAGGTCGTGGTAGAATCCCTCCGCATACCGTACTCTTCCTGAGCAACCGCCATTTTTTTTTTGCCTTTTCCTGTTATGTTCAAAGATGTGCCGCTTGTTTTGTTTTTTTTCTTCAAAACACTGTTTTACTTTGTGAAATATGAGACAAATATGTAACCGGGCCAAGAGAACTTACGTTCAGATGAATCAATCAGCGTTCAATGATCTCACCTGCCATGTAAGCCCTATACCAGCAGAAACAGCCACTGCATTTCTTTGCTGAGGCCAGAGTTTGCATTTTATATAGTTCTTTCATTACTGACCTGCATTGGAGAGGCACTGCAGTAGACCTTTTGCCAAATCCAGCTAAGCACCAAAGAGCATGCTGCGAGTGTAGTTAGTTACACGCGCTTCGTGTGCTGGCGTCAGCAGCAGTAATCATTCTAAAGCAAACGCCGAAAGACAGATCTTGCACGCGCGTTCGTCAACGCTTTACTTTGGTCATTTACTTCGAATCTTTTATACGGGGAAGGCGAGCGCGTGTGGCGCGTGGGGCTATTGCCATTCCCAGCATTCTCCTTGATGCTTGGGTAACTTTAGCAATATGTCTGTTGAAGGAATTCTTCCAGGTGTAAAATGAGAAATAACGCCGTTTTTTATGGTGCGCTACCATTGTTTCGTCGTTAGGGCTTGTAGCTGTCTTCTTCTACTGGCAGATTGGTCACACGCTAAATCCAGCGTCAGGTGCGCTGCCTGGTGGGTTTTGTTAATGCGAATAGCATTCTTTGGATACTTCACGCACTTTTCGTCTATCTATGTATCTATCTGGCTATCTAACCTCTTACGCCGCGGGTCGATAAATAAATAAAAAAGACCGGCGCCGGCTGGGATTCGAACCGTTGACCCTTTGATCAGCAGGCAGACGCGCTAACCACAGAGCTATGAAGGCAGTCATTCAACGCACTCTAATCGGTTGTTTATATCTTTACCATAGGACGCGCTTTACAGCGCTGTCATCAGCTACCGGTGCGCGCGCGTTCCATGCACGAGGGCTCATTCCGCTCTCGTGAGGCGTGAGCACGGCCGCTACATCACCCTCTCCGAGCGCGGGGAGAGGGTGAGCTAGCGGCCGTGGCTTTCTACCCTCTCCCGTTGGTTGAGACTCATAGTCGGATGCATCCTAAGAACAATCTTCGCTCCAGCTCTGGGTCCAGACTGCAGCCGATGCTCGCGCCGCCGTCGAGCGTGTGGCCCGCTAGCAACAGTTGCTTGTCATTGCTCGAGCGCGACGTGCTTCGGACTACGGGCTCACTGAATTCAGCCCGGACGCTCGCGCTTAGTTAGCATCGCCTGCGTCAACGGACCTAGCTGTTTATAGTCGGATGCAACCTAAGAACAATCTTTAGCTCCACCTGCACAAGCGCATTGCGCCCATCTGAAGTGCCTCCGCCGTCGAGAAAGTAGTTCAGCAACGTTGCTTTTTCTTCCTCCAGTAAACGTGTCTTGAAACTACTACAATATTCATTTAACTTCATCCAGGACGCTTTAAGTAAGTTAGCCACAGTTTTTGTCAACGAAATAGCTGTTTAGTAAAGAAAGAAAAGTCATGTCCATATGTACCGTCTTCCTCAAATCAATTTCTTGTCCAAGATACTGCCCATTATACTTTCCAGCCATCTTCCAGCGCCTTCGATTTCTTTGAGGGAAAGCGGCGAAAACGAAACCAACTCCTTTCTCTCGCCAAAATTAGAAATAACAAAGCACTTATAGTTCCTGCAAATAACAAATATTTAGTGATTTGCTTAGCTCTGTGGGCTTTGCGCACGAAATGTGTGCCTTTATTTTGTTGGATGAATAGAAAACAAGAATAATTATACTTCTCGGGCTTCGACAAATCGGCACCCTCCCAAGTCATCGACACCACCACCGCGCTCCGCTCTCTTTTGTCTTCCTGTCATGGATCCCACTGAGGTGACATCGGAAAGCGATTCCCCTGATTCTTCTTGGACGAAACAGCAGTGCTGCTCGCGCCCGCTTCGAAATTTTCGTTACATAGCGTCGCCGGATTTCTCACGTTGTCGCGCAAAACTGCCGCAAAACGCAAGCCGATACCATTAAGATTTCGTGGCCTAACCGGGCACGTAAAACACGGTAAAGAGCAGAATAATTGTCACGAAAAACTAGCGTCAGCAATAATGCAACTGAACGGCGCG